>JAQFZQ010001492.1:0-19168 GCA_034696005.1 Glomeris marginata | reverse complement strand
GCCGCAATTAGTCAATAAGTTTTGGCGAGACCGCACAGACACACAAGTTTCCATATTTTTGTCTCGGAGGGTATATACGTAGGCTATCCGGAAAGTATTAGCCGTTTTTTATTTTAAAACCCGAAGCTGTTGTAATGTCAAATGTTCAATAACAGATTGATTGTTTAACATGCATATTAAAGTACTGTTTAAAATTATGATCTTACATGTGAAAAATTGTTTCTTGGCCCTAAGAAAAATAACCATAACGTCCATATAAAAGATTGGGTCACAGGTTTTGCAAATATATTTCCAGGGGCCTGGACTTTTTGTTCACACTGTGTATAGTATAACTTACACAAAAATACCCATAGAAATAAAGTATTTCTTAAGACATGGCCACTACAGCTAAATAGAGCAAATGATGTCAAACTTGACCTGCGATACATGCCTGCAAATGCAAGACAGGTCGAGTGAAGCTCAAATATTTACAAAAACTATAATATGCACTTATATTATAGGGAAGTGCTCACGCGGTTGTACACAAGTATACATAGCTGCATGCCTGCTACTTGGGGGTATAACGAAATTGGTGTACATGAAGTGGATTGGATGGAAGAGGTAATTGGAGAAGAGGTCTTCCTAATGGTCCGAGACCGATTTCCGGAGTTGATATCCCCTGCAACGACCCTTTCTTTCCACCTGACTTAGCTCTATATTATAATCATCGATCCGCATAACTTTATACAGGGTGATGCAAAATTTTACGAACTCTCGTCTAATAGAGTATAAGCATTGAATTTCGAAACAATATCATTGAATTATTTAGTGAAAGTATTAAAAAATAACCTATACAATTTCATGAACATAATGTAATCTAAGCAGGCCTGTCTAGGAAACAGTGGCAAAATTTGCATCCCAGCACATTTTGTTATATTAGCTTTATGCTTATGTACATGTATGCAGGACTACGTCTATTATTGCATAGGTTTCGGATAAAGGGTGCTCAACTGTACTGTATATTAAAGTGGAACTTGTCAGCGTTGGACCTGCAATGAACAGGATTATTAAAATCTGACTTTAGCAGCTAGGGTTCCTTCTTAGACAGTTTGACATATTGCACATAGCATAAATCAATACAAATAATGTAAATATTACAATTGAGAAACGTAATTTGCAGCAATAAAATTGTATAAGATAGGTAATGAAATTAACCTTTCAGCTCATTTTCATTCAATTATGCTGCTTTTGGCACATCACAATGGAGGTTTGCATAGAAAGAGCTTAAAGCGACTCTTAACAGTCCTCCTATTATGCAAAGCTTGATAAAAGAGGAGATACACTCAAATAATCTTCAGTTCATGCCATTTATTCATAACTCATAAAAATAATGCATCCAGCATTTATCATGTCGAAAGCTTATATAGCGGTGGACTGCCCAAGTTGAATTTTTACTAAGTTTATATACACTGCTCGTGCGTGGCAGTTGCGTGTTTGCGTGTTTGCATTTCACGGCGCTTTCACCAACCGACGTCACCCAACACCTCAAGCATAGTTACGAATTAATTTAGGGCCGCAAACGCAGGGTCGTTACAAGGTTAGGTTACGGTATCTAATATAAACTTAGTACCCAAAAAACTTAGTTTTTTACACGGCTTGTTTAACCATTCCTTTCAGGCAAACGGTTGCCAACACACAACTGATTAGCTCAAGGTTGCCATGATGCGTTTGAAAAAAAAAAAGAACATGTATAGGTATTGTAAAACTTCAAATAAGCTACAGGGTTCTTATCGAAAAACAAGGCCATGCACTCGGTTAATATTGGAGACAGGGTCACAATTAGAGACAGGTTCTTATTTGTGAAATTTAAAAAAACGAAAGACACTATTATTCCAAAAACCGTTTTTGTTGAATTTTAAACTTATTTAATGCTATAGTTATTGCTAATACTAATACTAGTCTTGCTATTTTGTATAAGGTATATCCTTTATTATATGTTTTGTATGCTAAGTTGCTTTTAACCATATTATAATCTATGTAATGCAAACTTGCATTGACAAAAATGCGCCTCTATTTATGTTCCCGGTCACAAAAGGAGACGGTTCTTAATTGAAAAATGGACTGCGACCCCCGGTTGTTATTAGAAACCCGGTTTTAATTCGAGACCGGTTCTTCAGAAGTTTTACGGTATGTATATAGTGATTCCCAGCCAAGCCGTAGACTAAAGTAGGCGGAGCAAGGGCGGAGCTTCGATACCGATAACGTTCGATAAAGTAGGCCTACTACTCGATCCCATTGGCTGCAGTCAGGCGCAAGCTCCGCCTACTTAGTCTACGGCTTGGCTGGGAATCACTATAGTTGCATGATTTTACACAGATCGATCCATACGGTTTTGTACAAGTCATCAGATGTAAAAATGTCCATCATTCTTCTCAATCAAAAAATTAAAGGCTAAATGCAGAAAGTTTATAGGAAAGCATTGATAACAGGAAAAGAAACATTGGTGGATAAAGCAGGAATAAAATTACAGCACATGCAACTAATTTATTAATAGTGAACTGACAATGCTTTGTAAGATCCCTTGAAGAAAATCATTGGAAAAAAGTGTTGAAACAAACCTCTAATAAATTAGTTTAAAAAAAAAAAGTTATCAGCACCTAAAGTCTGGCAGTTGGTGTGGCCTTCTTGGAAAGGGGTAATAAATTTAGGAGGTTCGCCTATGCTAGCTATCCGACTTTATAAAGCCTGGTACTCAGTGAAGTGCGAATATGGTGGGCCAACAGTGCCAAACCACGTTCACTAAACATTTTTCACCATCTACAATTATCTTCACATGAATGAAATATGCCGTTTGTTGGCACACCATATTCGCTCTTCACTAGTGAAAACTGTGAACTGAGTACTAGGCTTTACCGCTTTACTGGTAAACTTTATAAGCTAATAACTCAGAAACCGTAACCTCAAAAATTCCATGACATTGGTGGGATCGATATGCCAGCATATGTCCATGTTCGCTCTTTAAATAGCTGATGAAAGTCAGAACAAGGGAAACTTGTCCTAACTTCCAACTTTAATAAAAACATCTTGTCTGCTACTCTAGGCAATTATTTGCTCCTGCAAGCGAATAAAAGAGCTGGGATTTGTCGACTTTTGCTTTGTTTAATTTCCTCGAATCGCGAGTTAACGAGTGAAGCAGTAAGACTGATGTCAAGTGTGACTTTGATGGGAAGGCTTTCGGGGTTAGCGTTTAAGTTTACGTTTGCAAAGTCGTCTCCAGGAGATGGTATTTCACGGGCGGTTGAGCACGCAATACAGGCTCAACATCGTGTACACAGTTCTCTGCAGTAAAGAGATCCCTCTACACCAACACTACCATTCTTGCGTCTCACGTTTCCAGTTCTGTAGGGAATTGCAGAAACATCATCCTCTTTACACGTTGACGCACCACTGCAGGCCTTGGGTATATATCACATATGTGGCCCATGTGCCTCTTATCGATAAAACCCACTGTGTACAGACTTGTGTCTTACACTTCAGCAGATAGTTACTGATGCCGAACATAACAGTTGAATGAAATAGCACCAGAAGATTATGTGAAAAATTTATACAATTTTCCTACTATGGTATACTTATTTTCTGTTGAATGCTGCATCATATCACTGAACCGAGTATTATCATTCATTGAATTTATTCATTCCACCCGAGATGAGAGTACTACAGCATTAGCAGTCACATTCAATCATAACAATAATTAAGAGATAACATTTTTCAAATTCCTTCTTTGTGTATATACGTAGGGACTATGTGGAAATTCAGTAAATCCTCTTCTTAAGCTAACTTTGAAACTAAATTAACAAACAAATGCCATTGTGGAAGAGTTAATTGAGCCAACAAATTGTGAATTAATAATATCAGATTGAGAAATGCCACCCACGTTTGGCATCATGAGATTCAGTTCATATTTCATATTTAAACATGCGATTATTTTAGGTAGGTAATTAACTGTTGCTTTATGTAATCTTTCGGATGTCACACAATCTGAGATCCTCCACAATACAACAAATAGCTTGTTAGGAATACACATTTGTGGAATTCAGGGTATGCAATGGCTGAAACGTAACCCACGTTGCTTAGTTCAACTATAACTCGCAAAATATTCAGACAAGGACTTTGAAATATGTATAATGCCAAACCAAACCCATTCTTGGTTGAGCATTGTCACTGTGGCGAATCCTAAAATAAATCTCGAATATGACACATCAAATGACAAACTTAGGAAATCTGCCCATGATAGTGTCAAGGATAAGACACTTAACTAGCACACCCAATATCTATGGCCAAAAATTTCCAATAAGTCTGGAGCTCATTGCGTTACGAAGACCATAAATTTCTAAACGCAAAAGTGATTCCACCAATTATGTTGCGTAATTTTATTTCTAACCTTCATGGAATTAAGCAGCACAGATAAGTGGCATTTAGGAGGCTGGGTCCGTCTAGCAAGGAGAACAAGATATTTAGGAGTGTGCTCCCTCCGTTTTAGCACCAATCTTGAGTATGCAGACGTGGTCAGCAAGCCATAAAACCTCATAACAAGGAACTCGGCGAAAATTAACGATAACATTTCCCCCTCCCTAATTGCATGCTTATAATCTAACAAGGAATGCACTATGCACTGAATTCCCCATTTTGACCAAATTTAAAACCAGTTATGTCTACAGCCCCAAATGACATCCAAGCGACAAATTTGCTGTTGCCGATTTTGCCATGACATCCGCTGCAGTGAGTTATGCAGAGACAGAGAGAGTATCATGTTGGGTTTAGACCATGGTTTAGGCACATTGAAATATTTAAGAACGAGATTAGCATTTAATATTTTATATTGTAATATTAAATATGCATGTCTTAAAATGTTTCATATTCAATGTTAAGTATGAATTAACTAGAATTGCAATCATTCCATCACAGTTCAAAAGAAATCGGCATGCAATGTTTCCAGACTTTATGTTCACCCGGTATACAAAAGTGACCACTGAAGCTTACATTAACCGCCAATTACTTTTTGATGTTGGTGAAACAAAAGTGATATAATTCTGACTTTCTGAAAGAAAGAATGAATAGAAACTTTTCATTCATTATCTTGGGTGGAAGGATTGGACACAATTATAATCTACTGAACGAATATGTGCACCAGGTAAACATACATAATTGGAAAAGAAATCAGCAGATCTGAAGCTCGGTGAGATATCAAGCTTCAAATTCTTAGCGAACCGAGCCTGATTTGCACTTTAATGGTGCTGGTTCTGCTCACATACCTAAATCTGCATAACGCTGCATAAAAAAATTATGGAAGAAGCAGAACAGCAAAACTTCCACAAAATTACAAAAATCACATTGCTTTCTTGACCTCCCCTTCACATATGATTTGTAAAAACTCATGCCTCAGAATAGATGAAACAAATATTATGAAATAATGCCCGACTATTCTATACTTACATAAAATGAATATCGTTTATGCATGTAGGCCCTATATGTTACGCTGCAAAATGCAAATAATCACGTACGCTAAGCAATTAATATTTACAGGAGTTAACTGCAATTGCAATGAAATCAACATAAAGAATTCATGCAAGCACATTTCGAACTTTATAGTGCCCACTTATATAGCTCGATTCCATTAGCAATATTAACATCGTATACAGAAATGCATTGCATGAATTGCATACAGAATGACCATTCTGTAATCAATGCAGTCCAACAAACTTGTCCATATACTGTACAGTCGGTCCACAAAGAATAGAATAATGGATGTTTTGGTTGGCATGTTCAGTTGTTATTTTCTCAAATAATATTACCATTCATTAGCATAATGTATAAGGTATCTTCTGTAAAATGTACAAATCGGTATGTATGTGTTTACAAATAATTACGTAATGAAATTGAGTTGTCCATAAAGTTTAGAATAATCACATTCTTGTCCACAAAGTTTAGAATAATTTCTGTAATGCATAGTAGATTTGGACCTTTGAACCCACACTTTGATGTGATGAGATTGTGAAATCTTATTTGCACACAGTATATGCCTTTTATACAGCATATAAGTTCATTTGTCTCTATCTTGCATCACAGAAGCATGGGTCGTGGCAAGGACCTCAGTAGCCAAATAAAGGCTGAAATTATTGCTTTGTATGAAGCAGGAAACGTAAAACAAAGGAAATAGCTAACAAAGTTATTACTAAGTGTAGTCAATCTAGTGTCTGTAAAGTGATACAGAAATTTTGGAACAATCACATCAATGATGTGAAACCAAAATCAGGCAGACCCCACAAATGCACGAACCGTGATTTGCGTCACCTAAAACCTTTGGTGACGGCAAATAAGAAAATGTCTGTGCATGACACTGCTAAATGTTTCTCTGCTTTGACGAAGAAGTCAATATCCAAGTCTACAACATGGAAGTATACCTGAAGAGAATGGGGTTCACTTCTGCACAGCCAAAGAAGAAACAACTTTTGACCAAACTACACTAGAAGGAGCGCCTCTGATGGGCTCAAAAGTAAAAGGCATTCGAACAGGCAGACTGCGAAAATGTTGTCTTCAGCAATGAAGCAATATTTTGTTTGGATGAAGGAAGCGGCTGCTTTCCCGGGAAGGTTTGGAGGCAGAGGAATGGGGCAGATCTCCCCAGCTGCATTGCAAGAACTGTGAAATTTCCTCAAAAGGTGATGGGGCTGTTATATACGGAACTGTGAATGCAGAGATTACGTTAACATTTTGGAGCACTTCCGATAGTCCCAAACATTGAAGATCAGTTTTTAGATGATCTCATGACATTCCAACAAGACCTAGCACCATGCCATATCGCTAAACTTACTAAAGTGTGGATGCAACAACATCAATTAGGTGTTCTTGATTGGGCTCTAAACTCACCAGAACTCAATCAAATTGAGAATTTAAGGAATCTACTTAAGAAAAATTTCAAAAGCTGCGGCCACACAACAAGCTGGAATTGATCAATGCCATCAAAAGATGTGGCCAGAGATATCAAAAGAATGTTGTGAAGTGTTAGTTATTAGTATGTGTAAAAGAATACACGATGTAATTCGTAAGCGTGGTGACTGTACAAAATATTAAAGGCATTATTATAAACTTTTTGGACAAGGATGTGATTGCCTATTATAAACTTTATGCATAACTCCCTCAATCAGGTTGCAGAATTTGCCTCCATACGGACTCCATATTGGAAAGGGAGGCGCTAACTGAAATTGGTCAATTCCCTTGAAAAACATGTCAAGTGATAATGGCTAACCGATTCACATTCGCCATTCCCTACTCCATATATTATTACTAATATGATAGCTGTGGACCACTGCAGTAGTGGAAATTTAAAAAAAAATCTGTGTAGTGTTGGAAAACAGAAGGGCTAATGTAGTCGGCTTTGTGCATATAGACAGATTATATCGTTTATTGTTGTTGTTTATTACCTTCTTCACGTTTGCCCGGAAATAAATGCACTGACATAGAGGTAGTGTAATTGAGCCATCATTAGGCATTAATCTCGGCTATTGGAAGCGAACATCTTCACCAGAGCCCCCAAACACGGCACTAATCCTCCACATATATTTCTCAAACCCGTCTTTTCTAATTCGACGTGACAATTTCCGCCCAAAGGGCTCCTCGATGACGTCACTCACACGCGTATGCTAATCTTTAAAGAAGACGTCATTACATTAGCTGGTGTATGTATCGATTACTTGCGCATACACAATTATGTTCACAAGCAGCCGACTCGAGGAAATAGGGATCACAAGAGATGAATGCACAATTTCCGTTCATTCCTTAGAACAACTTTTAATATAATCTTCATCCAAGCGCAAATTAATGGCAAATATGTGGCCGCATTCCTAGAAGAAAATCCAAATACTTATCATGCAAAATATTTGTCTCCGTGCAAAAGAAGGCAATTAGCTCAAAATATTTGCACAGGTTTTACGTTCGCCAGTTTTCAATTTTCATCTTGGTGATGAATATTCTACAAAAAATATAGATATATTTTACACACACACACACATACCCTCCCCCCTCCCCGTTTCTATAAGCTCCCATTCCTCTCCCAAATCTCAGGACCAAAAATGTCGTTGAAAATTCAAAGTATGTATATGCAGCATGCCGTCGTCTTATCTTTTTCTTCGGTCGAGTAAAATCTTCTAAAAATGATAACGCATACAGCTTCTTTGAAACCTCAAAATTGGACGACGTCACTGTTCATGTATCTTCTTTTTTTCTCTCCTTTTACCAGCACCAATAATTGATATGAAAAAGCAGGGGGAAATCGTTTGAGCTGATGAGAGGGGCGTTGCCCGAGTGTCAATCAATTGGGATATGTCTATTGAAAGGTTTTCTAGGAAAAGAATTATGGAGTCATTGGGAGCTATCGATCGCAGTACTCCCAACTCTTCATCATCGTCCTTTTCGCAGCTTTATCTACGATTCCTTTCATGCTCTCACTTTTCGGCCTTTTCTTCATCTTTTGCCTTCGTTTATCGTCTTTCCAGGCAATCATCTACACGGATCCCTTGCAATGTGCGCAGAAACCGGAAGCGGAAACAATTTCTCAAGAGGCGCGTCAAGAGGAAATGTCGTCGCCATTTTTGATTTCAAAAGTTTGGACCTCCCCCCGCCCCCTCAACAATCTCGCTCTGCTTTGCTTTGCTGCGCTTCATTTCACTTTCAGCCTTTCATTATGTACCTATAACAAATGCCGATACTATTTTCCAACAGCGTCCCGTCTGCCCCTTCTCAACATACGTAACAATCTGTTTGCAGGCCATTCACCAAAAACTCCCCAAGGAACATCGCAGTAGGGATTGCTGGAAATTTACAGGACAAATGCCACATTCATACAAATTCATTGCTTGTTGAAGTAGTTTCCCAATACGTTTAAATGGTTTAAATATCTATAAACGGATTTATCAATAGCAATTAGTGAATTTGATGATCACTCTTATATACAACATAATACGGTATCATACCAAGCTTGATCATACATATACAGTTTTCAATTACATGATCTACTTACTATTCATTCAACATACATGCGATTAGGCATGCGTAGGCTACAAATAAATCAAAATAAATTCAGTCTTCCTCAAAAATTATGAAATCTCCCTCATTAGACTAATTTTATGTTCCTTGTGAAGTTCCAAATTGGAACTATGGCCCTAACTACAACGGTTCAAAAGTTAGATTTGGAATAACCTTGAAGGTGACGTCAAAGGTCATGTGCGATATTATTTTTGTTATCCTCACATAAGCCTTCCTATTCACTTATTAATGTGGGAAACTGGTAACACTCGCCGCTTCACGGATATTTCAAGAAGCCCGGACTTTTTGGACACCCTGTATATTGTTGTAACGCATGAAGTCAGTAAACAACTTACACTGATCTTGACAATGTATTTTCAAAACTATTATGTATATGTATATGAATTGTAAATAGGTACGTATTCTGAAATAAATACACCAGCTGAATTGATATTTTCGAAGATCTGAAAACTTCTCTCGCCTTATAACAACACAAATTAACTTCACTGCCCACTTCCTTATGGCTTTCCTGTTATCCTCAAACAGCTGTTCTCAGCTGGTTGGCATAATGCTATATGCAATCGTTATAATGAAAGGATACAATAATATAGTGTTGCAAAATGTCTGGCGTTGGAAATATAATAGAAATTTTTCATGTATTTTCAGCGTTTAGTTTAAAGGTTATGCAGATGCAAAAATATTTAACCGTCGGTCGCAGGACCCAAACATGTCATTTAATAAATGCTGCCATGGGCTGAAACTAGCTACTATGCCGCAGCTATGCCGATCGACCTTGTTCGACCTCATTGGCTATAGAGCTTTTCTGAACAGGACATTGTGACACCCAGGCGTCACAATGTCCACAATCTCCATGATCGTTTTTAACAAATCTTGAGAAACATTCCGCTCGCATCGATCGTAATTTGGGCAACATATCTACAAAGAGTCAACTTTTGAGGGTGCCTATGCAGCTTGCAATGCTGTCAGTTCACCTTTAAATTACAAAACATAAACTGCTACAGTATTCCGCGTATAGGTGGTAAAAAAAAAAATTAATTTTGTGAAAAGCAGGAGGAATATCAATACTGGATTTTCTGTTGCCATATCATATACGATATACGAGTAAATGTTAATGTGGGTTAATGAATAGTAACATGTACAATCAATTAATAATGTAAAACATGATATATTTATATGCCCATTTTACTCATAAGGTTTCTCATCATGGGCCATATCATTAGGTTTCAGAACTAATTTCACAAACAGCTCACATATACAATAAGTCTAGCGGATTCCTGGACAGAAGTATGGGAACTCTACCAACATGCTTCAATTAACAAACTTTAAAGGAGAACTGACACGGTTTTATATGGTCCGCTGAAACTTACATGTAAACGGGATTCTTGTTACTTTCTAGCTGCTAGAAAGTAACAAGAATCCCGTTTACTGATTATTTTTTAAAAATTTATTCACCGAGATAATAATTATTTCAAGAACGCTAGATTAGGGCTATTTCCTCGCGTCAGCGGCCAGTAGCTCCTCCCCCTCATAGGATAGCATGTAAACGTTGACAGGTCGAGTACCGATTTTACGGTTCTTCATTGCCTCGTCAAACAGAAAGTACTCAATAAAAAAAATTGAAATTTTAAGGGAAGGCTAATGCAAATACAATAAGTCAACTGGCAACTAAATAAGGGTATGTTCCAAAACCGTGTCAGTTCTCCTTTAAAGATTATGAAAACAGGGGATTTGAGAGAGTTTTATTCTCACAGCTTGGCATCCAACTCTTCAATTAATACATCTACAGAAACCTCAAATTTCTCATAACTTTAAATGTAGACGATTGTTCACTGTCATTTGGTCTATGACCTGCATTTCTCAAAGTCGAAACTTCGACAGCGTAAATCACAACGGCGGCCATGTTTTGTCCAAGCGTTTTGGGAATTATGGCGAGCCGGAGGGCGTTTATCTTTCTCTCAGCTCTTTCATTTTCAATCATTCTGTCCTTTTTGGCGTGTGAAAATATAAAAATGGAGCAGGCTACGCAGCAAACAAACATCAACCAGATTTATAAGAAATAACATCCTCGGCCGACGTGATCGAGCCATGTGATGATAGAGTCATACAGAAAAAGGGGTTTCCACGTTTGACCTCCCATATTCAATACCGTATGTCACCATCATTGAGGGTGGCTCAGGAGAGGTTTTTACCCTATCCAATCTTTGATGTATTGCCAATTGCGCTTGGAGTTGACGTCGACAAACAATCAAAAGGAATGCGTATTTGGCAAGTGTGGGAAAAATGAGAAAACGGAATAGAAAGCCGGAAACGGATTAATCCGTCATTATTGAGCGTTTATTCGGAGCTTGGGAAATGAAAAGCGATTGAATGAACGAAATGTGCAGGCTGAATGGCGCGGTTGAATGCCTGAGTTTTAGAGGATAAAAGTCGCTATCGGGGCACCGCAGCTGCTGCTTATGTCAACTGACGCTGACGATCACTATGACGATGAAGAATCGCACCAACCTCATTTAATTTGCGCGCTAAGAGCACCTCCACAACTTGCTCCTTCTTTTAAAGTAACCATCTGTTTGCAATTGCCATAAAACAAACCCAGTATAGCGGTTCCATCATTACCTCGCAACTCAATCGAGACCGATTGCTATCATCTCCAAGAAAGCAATCGCTTCAACTTTCAATGCCAACCTCCCAAAAGCCAACACTAGTAAATCGAACGGCGGCAGCTCAACTCAGATTTTCCACAATAAATAAAGCCACATGAAATTCCTAAGTAAACTTAATCAATCATAACACAAATGTAATTGAATCACAATTGGACAAGCAGAGTTTCCTTCCTATACAAGAACTATATGTACGTACTTTCCTAATGTATGAACTTCCCCTTGTGGGAATTAGTCTCATTCTGCAAACACAGTTGCAACAAGCAGCATGACAACCCTGCATAGAAAATATGTGAAACATTATTCAGACCTTTTTCAGGTGAAGTAAAGTGATGATTGTTGGTATATGCACCTAGAAATTGAGTTGGGTGTGGTTTATGGCAGAAAAAGGGGAGGCAAAATCGATTTTCCACAATGAAATATACCATGCAGTTCATCATATCAAAAAAATTCGATCAACAATAAAAGAACATATTATTCCACACAACTTATTAAGTTAGGTTGTAAACATTTTACTGCCTTGTATTACGTGTGCAACAATTATTTCACTCTGCCTCACGGAAAATTTTAACAGACTAAATTTGTGATATTATACTACAAATCATCTTCGGAAGTATTATGAGGAGTGTTCTAAGTTGACTAGTTTATTCCCATATATTTAGGCATAGGGTATGTATTAGTAACATCATTATAGGATGCCAAACGCCACTTGGATATAATGCAATTAATTTAAGGAAGCGACGAGTTTTGACAGATTTACGGTCATGCCTAGAATATAAATGAGTATTTCCTGCAATTAAATGAAGCGATTGAAATGAGCTAAATTTGCAACATTGCTTAATTCGCACTCAGCTGATAGACCTACTTTGGTCGAATAATCGTGTTTTCCCTGCACAAACAAGCTTCTCGTTCAGTAAAACTGCATCACAGTTTAAGCGCATTAAAATCAGTTGCCAAATATGAAGCAAATTATCTTATGGGACATACAATATATGCTTTTGCTTGAAAAAAGTAAAACTTTGTCAAAGAGCAGAAAATGCCATTAATTTTAACTCAAAACTAGACAACATCTAAAATTTTAGGAACGTATTTATCTCCATCAAACCATGCCTTAGTTAGATCAGTATTTGAAATCACTCTGTTACCCAAAATTTAATTTATACAGGAACATTAACTCCCAGTATCAGCAATCCACCATAAAGTAGCCTACATGTAGCGTGTTTATTGCACGAGACGTATTTGGAAATACTATACAGGGTGTTTCGCAGCTCGGAGCAAAACATTTAAGGGGTTGGAGGGGATGGGCTAACAATCACATTGTCTTCGTTATGTACCGCCAAGATGATTACCAAGGAAGCTATGGGCTTCCGAAGTTAGGTCAAAAATCCCTGAAAGTAGGCAACCACACAGACACACAGAACCCGCAGGGAAGCGCGATTTAGGGCGACATGTAGCAGCACCTTGCATCTACCTAGCAGTCACCTGTAATCGCGCTTCCCTGCAATATGTTTTTATGACCATATGTTATTGGTAAGTCCCATTCATTTATAGGACTTCATTTTAAAACAAGCAGGCTTTCCTTCATCTCCCAAAGTTACATCGCCTTTTCAAACATTTTAATATCATTGATAAGTCGTCTTTTGTATCGCAAAATTATCTATATGGGACATCTGAATAGTAGATTTGAAATGTTCGTGTTTGTTTGCATTTTAATCTTTGACATTTTAAACTAATACCAAGACAGAACAAATGTAGGTACGCATTCAACTCGTTTACTATACTGTACTGTTATCCAGACAGGACTATACATAGTTCCAACATAAGAGGAGCAGCTGGAATTGCAACGATTGGCTATACAATTAGTACTGGTGACGGACAGATATTGGGAGTGGATCGGAATACACCGCAGTATATTATTCAGGAGGCAGTAGGTGAAGACACCCAGTGGACAGATACGTGTTGGAGGACATAAAGGTATGAAGAGCTGTTGTGTGAGCTTTCACAAGGCACTCTACCAACATGCACAACTATACATTATGCAAGATACAGTTCGTTTTTTGGTTATTCAAATAAATAATGGCATTCACCACATGTTGTTTACTATGTACTTCGTTGTTTTAAGCACATTTCTGTACCCACTGATACATTGCAACAGAATACTACCCACGATCATGTTGCGCTTCACTGCAACGCATCCCCGTTTGGGTGGCGAACTCGCTGTTCAGGGGCAGCAGCAAAACTGAAATGGCGTTTACTCCTTCATTTTACCACCAATTTGTAATATGTTTTCAACAACGTGTTCACGATAACGTTGGCTTGGTTTTTGTAATTTACACTACCCACCTAACGCAACAGCTGACAAAGTTGGAATCTGTTTGGCCTTGAAGCTGGGGTCCAAGGTCATGTGCCATAAGATTTTTGGAATCCTCACCAGCTACTTCCTATTCACTTGTTCAACTTTAGGAAAGTTATATCTCTAACCATCCCACTGTTAAATCAACATGATGGACTTTTGTACATTGTGAAAAAGCATAAATAGCCTATGCATTCCAGCATTCCCATCACAATGTATATTCTTGTTCCACCATTAAATTTACTTGCAATATAATGTGTAAACTTTTTGTATGGGAATAAAATGATGGCAGCAATCCAGTTTTAGCTTTCCTTTTATATTATCTTGTAGGTAAGGCCAATCGTATCTGTTTCATCATGTAACTCTTAATTAGTGTATTCACACTGACTTTGTAATAAACACGAGACACCATCTCAAGGCCGATAAGGGACACCCAATGCATCCAGCTAACTTGTTAGTTGCATGCTTACACGAACATTGAGCTCCTAACCTCCCCACCATACCATAATCCATCTTCAATTCTTTTCCCATTCGCATATTCACCGGCACCAGTTGTCATCGTAACTTAAAAATTATTGCTTTTCACATGTTAACACCAGGCGTAACGAAGACGCACTGCCAATCAATAATTCCATCGCATTCAAACATCGCTACTAACTTTTAAGATTCATGGGTTTGTACGTGTAACTTCTCCATTGGGATCTCAACTACTAGCAATCCAAAACCCAACATGACATATGACGAGTGAAGTGAAACGATAGAGAGCGAGGAAAAGTCGAAATGATAAGACCAATGGGATCTTACAAATCAATTAAAAGCTCATTGTCATGATGTTAATTTCTCTCCAAGGTGCACCAAACAAGCCGTGTTCGAGAGAAATGGTACCCAAGAGGATCATCAAATCCAGATGCGCCATAGCCTTCATTCTTCCTTTGGGATTTGAACTACTGACCAAACGCCAGACCCCCTTCATCCCTCAACCGCATTTGCTAGTCCCTATACCTATAATTTAATCCGTGCGCCTGAGAAAACCAGATAAAATGGTCATATAACTATGTTTTGGTAACGAAGGCAACAGGTGGCAACGACCCAAAGGGGTCCAGGTGTGCAGGCCACAGTTATGGTGCTTCACTAATCCTACCCAGTAAAACGAGCTGAATGACTGGCAATTTAACAGGTCGACTTCACCTGAGCCTCTTCCATATACCACTATAATAAATTAGAAAGAAACCAGACACAGTAACTAGCTACTATACTTCTGTCCAACAATGTGATGCAAATATGGAGCACGAGGGTTTGTTAAAAACTCACACAGCTATGCTAAAACATAATAGATAAAAATAATTTGAAATGCTGAGTGCTAAATTGCATATGTCAATCGAATAGACTTTCTTCTTAAATAAAGTCTCAAAAAGTCATCATACAAAATAATTAAAAAAACGACTTAATTCCATATTAAGCAATTAATAATAGTATATTCATAAATTTAAATGATTTATATACCCTATGTAATTCAACCTCACATAGAACAAATTGGCATTTGCAACCACCTATATTATTAAAGGTGAACTGACATGGACTCTGAACTGTACCCATTCTGGCCAATCATGGACAGACTAATTGGCCAGTATAGTCCCAATTTACCCAATGGCAGGGTTGGTCATAGTCCACTTTTACCGCCCTGTCAGTTCACCTTTAATGTTCCAAAATGCGGTTTTAATAGCATATTTGTGCAATAAATCTGACGTTTCACTGCAAACTGATAATATATAGAAACTACTGTGCAGAATGAAATACCTAGGTTATAGCATTATGACTAAATTCAATCTGAGTTTCAATTGTTCGGCACATATGTTGCTCAAACTGTTTCCTTATATACCAGTATTCAGGTTACAGTATCACGTATAATATTGATCCCTTTATTGAAACTTGACAGTTGGAAAAGCAACTTTAAGCCTCTCATCCGTTCAATCACTCTTCAAGATGATATTCTGTCAGAAAACTTGTCTCAGACCCTCCCTGAGGACATCCAAGAAATCCTCTTCTTTTCGCCTCCAAATTAAAAAAATGTCCTGTTCTCACAGTTCCAGCTTGAAGATTTGCTATATTCAACTAGATTTTTTATCCTACATTTTCTGCGTTTGAATTAACAAAATAGTAATTCATCTACGTTCTAAATTTACTGAAGTAATGCAAGTAATGTAAGTTGAAAGGCATAGGGAAATGTTCAAAGGGATTTGTTGAATTGTGAATAAAAAATTAATTTCCGATCGCTTTATACATGTCATTTTTCATAAATCTTTTACATTACGCACCTATACCTACTCATATCGGTATTGTCTACATACGAAAGAAGGAATCTTATCTAGAGTGACACAAAGAATAAGAGAAAGGGTCAAGAACAATTATGCATACACTCTAAAAACTCTTACAGTTAAGATTGTCAACTATAATTAATTGGGACATTTGAAACGCCATTTCCTGCAGTGAAAATCTCTCCATTATCAGACATTTAAATGCATCTTTGAAGACAAAATTGCCCAGGATCAATATGGAAATAATTAATGCACAGTGGTTTTTTCTACCAAAGATGCATCTAGCAAACAAATTCTTTAGAAACCACTTATACGATAAGCGTTCATATCCATATGGAAAAAATACCTTACACACATCACTTTCACTAATTCATATAAGAACCAAAAAAAATTTTAAATAGAACATATACGGATAAATCACATCTCTAATAAAGCCATGCATGCAGACATTATGGAGAAACGAAATAATATGACTATATATGCAAAAAACCTTTCAATGAATAATTAGGATCCCATATGATTACGTAACGGTATAGTATGGCACATCCATTGGTGACGTCATGAAAATGGAAGGATGGAGGGTTAGTTATACAGGGTGAGTTACCTAACACTGACCTGCTCAATAGTTTGTGATGGCACTATCTGCCACGATATCAAAGGTAGAAATGCAATATCCTTGAAATATTAAAGGCACCACCAGGACAGTCCAAGGTCAAGCACTATTCCTGCACACAACCATAATTCACCTGTACTGCACACAATACGAGCTATTGAGCAGGTCAGTGTTAGGTGACTCACCCTGTATACAGTATAGTTGGTAAATTGTAGCTCATCCTTTTATTCGCACTGACCATTTTCAATTAGAATTTTAGGAGCACAGTGTCCACATGATACACTGTGGCTAGAATGGATAACAGGACCCATAAGGAGTCCATTTAATGCATTCGGACAAACTCAACTATAAACACAGACTTCTCATCACATAATCATCTTCTGTACATGCACTCAATCAAATCGTGTCTCCACACGAATGGATCGAGCAACATCTAAAAAGTTGGCTCATCACTAAATAAGTGGAACATTGGTACGCATCGAAAGCAATAAAAGTGGAGATGGCTATACCTGGCTGTTGAGGATGTTGGTCATCATCTTGTTTGCGGTCAGCGCTTCGTGCAAAGCATCTGCAGCCAAGTAAATCCATTCGACTTGACAAAACTACACTGGGACTGTCCGGGTTGCTCACACAAATATAACTCGGTCGTCATCGTCATCGTCCAAAAACACAGACAGGGAGCTTGCTGGCTGCCCACACAAACAGTCCAACTTCCTAACAAAGAAAAAAAAGCAAATCTCGTTATTTTTTTCTTTAAAGAAACACAGTGTTGGCTGGCTGAAGACGGAAAAGGCTGAAAACAGATGGTATTCAATTACACAAGCACTGTGCATACTACCAAAGGCATCTACTAAAGTTATGTAGCATGTAACGATTGATTGTCATTCCAGTCACAATCGTGCAATCACAAATTGTTAGATTGTGGTGCAATGACTTGAAAGGAGGAATGACATACGACGTGTCTTATTTTTGCTATTTTGCCAGGTTTGTCTGCTCGTGAGGATCTGCAAAAGAGCCAAAGAGACAGGTGTGTTCGCCATTTCCATTTTCTTTTCAGTTTGCGGCTGCACACCCTGGTTAAGGCGGGGCTTTAGACAGGGATTCGGGTGACAAATGTACGATGAAAACTGCTCGCTGCCGACACTTTATTCATCAGGATCGCCAAGTTTCACGTCATTTCAACACCTTCAAGCTCCATTTGCATATATTCATGATTTGACTGCAAGTGAAGCATGCATGCGAACAAAAGAAAAAGAAGAAGCTATATGTGTGCTTCCAACACATATACGTTGTCTTTAAGCCAACACGACCAACAAATAAAAAGCAAGTTGGAACCTCAGACTGTGGATCAGACGTGGAAAAAAGGGGCTGATATGCTGGACGTGTTTAATGGATGACACCATCAGGACCATATATAGAGAGACCACTCACAGTGATTGCCTTTACGAGAAAACTATCAGCTTTAGTACTAGCAGGAGCTATATTTGTACAGCTAGCAATAATGTTATAGCATAAATTATAAATATTCCACATGACAACTTTAAAATGAGTAACACCCACTCATACAATAACATCTTAAATGTCATGAGAAATTGAAAAACAAATTTCTCGAGGCCATCCCTTAATTTCATCATATTTTAGATACGCCAGTGGCGCCATCCTTCGCGATTCCTCCATGTGTATTATGAAATACAACATAACAGAATTGTAAGTTAAAGCAGATATTCACGAATGTTAATTAACAATTCAAGAACAGCCTCCCTCATATACCAAATATGTGACAGTAAAATATAAAAAAGGGGAAAATATTGGGACCTAGGCCCAGTTAGCACACAGCTCATTGGAAAAGTATGTAATAATAAATCATTACAATTTTCAGAGAAACAATACATTTCTACATCATTTCTATTTACAGTATGGCATACATTAAAATCATAAAAGACTTCTCAAATCTTATTTTACTATCGCATGGTACTTGTAATCAAGGTCTCATTATAGATCTATACTGTACATAGCAAACATAGTGCATATGTACTGTTGTTTCAACGAAAGATTGAGCCAGGAGGGCGGAGTCATGTCTGGGCTGACCCATTTCAAAGGGTGCATGGTTGACATTACCAGTCGTCATCACCTGCACACCTGTAAC
>JAQFZQ010001491.1:0-19170 GCA_034696005.1 Glomeris marginata | reverse complement strand
TATCATTACATTTACAAATATTCACTTCAATTTTAAGTTATTAACAAAATGACCAGACTTTCCGGACACCCTGTATACATATAGTTTTGTGTGGGTATACAATATTTATTGCTGTCACTTTAAAACAATGAATGAACCTGAGTTAAAAATGGCGAACATTTGTAATTACTCTAGCTATAATTAGAATAAAACGGTTTGCAGGTTTGGATTTAGCATGCTGTGTTATAAGAATTATACTGTATACAGTTCCTATACTTGAAAACATAGCAAGCCTATACTTGTTTGCCAATAATTAATCAATGTTTAGCTCATCCATGTTTGTAAAGCGCAGAAAGGTTTACGAACAAACCATGACATGAATCAGGACTATCTAATTTGCAGATTTTAACAATATTTTGAATAATATCATATTTGAATGCAATATTTTTGCACATAAATTCTTCATACCATTATGTACGCATGACTGTGATTCTGTCATTCTGTCTGTGTAACTAAATTACTACAAACTTGTTGCCTTTCACATATTGGTACTAACATAACCGGACACCTAAAGTGCAACATGCGTCTGTGAATAAATTATCCGTTATATAGACAGCTTAGTTCAACGTAAAATTTGCTGTGCTATATTATAATGATTATTACGTATTCTTGATCTTCCATTATATCATAAAATCATTCGAGAACTGTTAAAGATTTTAATCGTGTATGTATGGATGGAATCTCGAATGCATCTGCGAGTCATTTAACTATTATTATGTAATGTCAGCTGTATGTTGTGTTAAACATTTTGGATAATTTGCTGCAGGTTTTTTTCCCCTTTTGGCATACTGTTATTTAATTCATGATACATACAACATGCAGTGTGAGTTATTACATTACTGTACATTCTGATAATCCTGAATGATTTTGCCCAACTGAGAGTGTTGACCTTCCTCAAAAAATATATTACAAGGACGTCTGAGGTGTGGATAATGTTGCAGTTCATGTTTCGTCATCAGAGCAGCTTCACATTACATATAGCTACCGCAAAAATAAGTTTTACCTTATTTCGAAAGTCTCATAATGGATCACGGGAAAGTTACGAAAACATTCGATTTGCATAATTTAACATACAAAAATGTTAATAAAGTCATGTGAATTTGACCTGCTGAGTAGGTTAATAAAGAATGAAATTGCGTCTGAATTCTATTAAAATTGTGCATATAAAGGATTCCAAAAATGCGACTGCCATATGCCCAATTATACCAGTATACGTTTCAGCAGTATTGTTTTATTAAATTTATGACTGTCCCAAGCATTTGTAAAAAAATAAAAAATCAAGTATTTCAGGTGTCGGAAATAAAAATATGTTATGAACGAAATGGCATAAAAGAATTTCTAATAAAAGCCCATATTTTTGCTCAGCACAATTATTCAAACCAACTCGCATTCTAGGAATTGCTTCTCACAAATTTATGCATGAGAAAAAAAATTAACAAGTGAAATGTCCAGTTCATTGTTGTTCAGCTTGTAGTATATTTGAAATTTCTCCACTTAAAGTGCAAGGTATTACACCGATTCTGTTAATAAATAAACCTAGCATTTATTTTCCATGAGGAATGTAGCCATGCAACAGTGAAATGTTTTCCTTTTTGCCATGAAGCTAGGGGATGCAGCATTTCGGGAAAGTAGCTCTAAAATTGACTTGTATTCAACGAAGGTCAGGAATAGGAATACTACTTGTTGGAACTATCGCAGAATATAAAAACCACATCTGATTCCTGAGGCAGCAGCCCTGCATCGTTAAACAATTTTTATTACATGAGGTGTATTATTTTCAAAAGTTTTCTGAAGTTGTGATTCTGTTTACCCATTTTTCTCATAACTGTCAAAACGCAGTTGAATCGTTTTCCAGACTTGCGTTTTATTTGTTTCATTGACCTCAAATTCCACGAAGTCTAGAACGACAAAAGCCTTGGTTGAACATTGTAGTAAGTAATAGCCGGTCCTGATTTAAGGTCGGTGCAATACATCAAGACATAATGGTTCAATAACGATTTCAGAATTCCCACCCAAAATAATGGAAAATAGTATAGGCTATATAACTTGCTAGGTTTCATGTACTAAAAAAGTATACAGTATAAGTATAGCATTATACGTTTAACTTTATTAATGGTTATTAACCCTTACATAATAATTATGCGTTTTGTAACATAAAATTGCGCATTTTACTCATAACACAGAAAAATGCAATATATACCGGATTGTTAAATTTGTACACTATCTATCACATGCAGTAGGTCATTTTAAAAATCTGTTCGCAATAACAGTTTTGTAATGATGCTATCCAATTTTGAATTATCAGACTTTGCCCTTACAATATCCAACTTTTCCAGACAGATTTATGAAAATAAAGTTCCGAAATTTCAATGTAAATAGGATTCTATAGATTACAACGAAAAATTAATGGCATATGGCTGTAAATTTCTCATTTGCCAAAGAATACCATAACTTTGAAACGTAAAGGAAAACAGTTTCATCATTGAACTGACAGATATCTGTACAAAGTGGTTTTTACGACTCTAAAACGCCAGAAATTGCGCAACACAGTGTATGTACGGAAGATCAAAATTACATGAATGGTATCTTTTCGAACTTACTTCAGGAATTTCTTCTCCGAATACTACTCTTTTTCAAATGCAAAAAATAACATGCTATTCGACCGAGTTAAAACTTGCTTAATTACCCTTGTATTTCCGTCTTGCATCTATGTACCCATCAGCCAACCCACCAACACATACTTTACTCTCTCTTTCGCTCCTGCAATGAATCACCCCGTCCACACGCATTGTGACCTGATTGTTATTTTTAAGCACTTCAAGCCTCAGGCAAATCTCTTAACGGAAGCAAAACTCGTATGTTTTTCTTCGCATGCAGCAATTTATTATTATATATACACATTACCACACGCAAATAAACGAAGCAAATTGAACCAACCTCAGAAGTGTCCCTGGCAGTTGTCGGTGGGAACTGCGAGTCGCCCTGGCAACTGAAGATGCAAAAGTTGGAGATGAGAAGTAGCCATACCACTGATTCCATGGTGCACTTGTTCAAATTTCGAAAACCAAATAGTTATTATGTCACGTACACACAGAGTAACTAACTACACGTGTTGCTCGAAGCACTTTAGAAAACTTTCAAGGCGGGGCACAAGGGCTGATGAGGAGGAGTGGCCAATTGAAAAGGCCGATGAAGAAGAGTTGGTAACACTGTGTAAGAATTCAGATGTTGAGCTGTGCACTTTCTGTGTGCTTGCGCACGACTGACTGACTGTTGAGAGTTGGGACTTCGACTCGACTCGTCTCGTACCTCGAAGGTCGTATAAATAAAGCACAGCCTGATGGGATAGGTCGGGGCCACTCCCTCGCGCCCTCGGCCCTCCCAGGGCTACCGCTTCAGAGATTGAAACGCAGAAAGAGTGGGAAATGTTGGCACCCCTAATCCCCGTCCCCCACCCCCTACCACCCTCGTAATCGATCGATGGGGCGACGGAAGCGGCGACAATTGACGACTTTCACGCACGATTACACGGTGGTGTAGATTGTTTGCAGTTGAAGTTGTTGGCGCAGGGGGAGGGGCGAAGCTGACTCATTATCATTCCCCTGGCGGACGACACGGAAAGTTGTATGACGACGAACTACGAAGGCGCCACCGCATTTATGACCGCATGTCCATCCACGATATGTAGCCAACAGCTACGGGATGTCCGGCCGCAACCAAAACTCGACCATTATATCATTACAGTGCTTCCTTCCAGTCACCAACAATATTTCCGATCATCCTTACTCCCAACCCATTTATTTTCCATTATTTCCAAAGCATATATATAGGTACAGTCGAATCCGCTTATAACGAACTCTTAAAATTACAGCATAGTTCACTTGCTATCCGAGCCACTACATTTTGCCTTGTGTGCACGTGCAATAAATAATGGTACAGATCTCCGGATAAAGCAAATTGGATTTAAAAAAAAAAACATAGGTTTTAACAAAACAAAATCGCGGCCAGCAATTAGAGATTTCACTCGGATATAAGGAGTTTCCTCTATAGGAAGATGGAAGTGAAACAAAAAGTTCACCGGCTTCTTTCACAAATGTTAAACCGAACTGTGCTCGCGAGTAAAAAGTTGTTCTTTACTGAAATTACAGTTGTGCACTTTTCTACGATGGAGATTATGTAAATAGCTTGTCTTTTGTCATGCAAAGAGTAATATATACAAAAAAGAAACAGTTAAAAGTTTTTTGAAGTTCGGTTGTAAAAAAACTCCTCTTATATCAACTGAATGGTTGGAATTTTTAGCATTTTAAGCGGGATTGATTGTATAATATGCATGCTGCACAGGAAACGTAGTATACTGATTTTAATTGATTTTTTTGATTTCTCAGAAAAAGAATGTTAGAATGTCAAGTTGTTACATAGCCTATAACAATTTGTCTTTTATGTGCATCTAAACATAGATTTCATTTTTTACTATGGTCAAGCCTATATTCTCATATTCTGAAATTTATGGAATTCACGAGCATGTAATCCCTGTGAAAATATTTTGACGGTGACATCAATGCGCTGTATCTAACAGGAGTGGCATGCAAGCTGAACAAACGGAGATCTGCGAATAGCTGCATAATGCGATATTTCTAGCTGTGTTGAAGGGATAGTTCATTGTACATGGACTTTCCGAAAAGTATTAGCCGTATTTAGAAATTCAAAGCTGTTGTGATGACTTAAACTATTTTTAAAACGTTACCGTATTTTAAAGTGTTTCTTGGTCCTAGGAAAATTACTGCAGCAGCTAATGTCCATTCATGTTGCCTCCAGTGTGACCTTGGAACATATTTTACTGTCTTCCAGAATTGATCTATTGGACGACAAACAATAAACGCTCGAAATGCAAGAGTCGCACCGCCATTACTGCAGACAATGCTAATGAAACCAATGCACTGGCGGCAACATTTTCTGATCTTTAAACCACGTTAATTTTCATAGGGCCACAAAATACTGTCACATGAAATATAATATTTTTAAAAGGAGTGTAATTATCATGTTAAACGTTTCGTTAATCAGCGTTTATATAGCATTATGTCAGCATTGAAGTTTGAAATCAAAAACGGCTAATACTTTCCGAATAGCCTACATAGAATAAAAACCATGTTTTCCTTCTCGCAAAACGCTACGGATTTGTAATTTATAATGGTAACAAATGCACTTCAGTTATTAATCACTTGCGAGTCCTATGTGGGCCAAACCTAGATGTTGTGTCCACTCCTCGCACATTACACAGTTTTTATTTAATTACTCATCTATGGCGAATTTATAATCATTTTATATTATAATCTCTATAGTCTTACGTTGGTAACAACATAGAATATTCCATTTATTTACGGTGAACTGTTCATTTATAAGTTCTGCCAAATACCCAGTGGAACCTTCACTGCTAATGCAATAGGTACTGAGCTCTGATACAAATAATACGCATGTATCAGTTTATATTACTTATGTATTGCTCTGTACACAATTAATAGGCATTCTCACACTGTTTTCATTGTAATAACATTTTCCTTGGATACAGCATATAATCCATATTCTTACAACACTAGCTACTTCCCTATACCCAGTCAACTGGATAGTGTATAGAAGAAAACTGAATAATGATAACATTTAGATGGATAAAATCAAGTGTGGCTCGGTTTTACTCGTGACGTCACTACTTATTCTTGGAATCCGAGCGCAATAACCAGAGGGCGTGTAGAAACCAGTTAGTCCAGTTTGGCTTGCTTTATAAGCGTGCACGTGTATTTTCATTGCATTTAAAAATTCAGAGAGTGAGGGCAAAGAAGCAACTAGTCCAGAAAAAACTTTTTGAAACCAAACAACTAGTGTATCCCAGGCTTTATAGACAGCAACGCTTAAAACTGCAACGTTCAATTTTTGTAATGACTTTCACCAAGAGTACGTGAAAGCAAGGAGGTGAGTGTGGTGAAAGTATGCCATGTTCCATTCACTCCATTGTTGGAACTGTATCACGTTTGCGATCAGTGCACTCCCTGTTGGGAAAAAGTGGAGACTACGCGTGTGACGTCATATCGAACGCGTTTCGAATGTTGAATGTATGTAGAAATCACACTGGATGAAATATTCAGTAAATACGTATGTTGTCCACTTTTTGATAATAACATACATGGTGGATGCATGAAAAGTCCTATTCGACCACCTCGCGGGACCATATATTGGAATTCTGTTAAGGGAGCCAATAGAATGTTAATTTCTATGACACTTTTGAATGGTATCCGAGTTTAAACCGCTCTAGTTATAGACGAAACTCCGATTACTAGTGAAAAAGCACATTTAATTAATTACGAAAATAATGTTTTCAATATTTTAGGAGTCCCAGTTGAAATGGGAAATACATTAATTATGGATTGGATACATGGTGCAAAAACGTTCGAAATAATATTGTCAAACATTTCCAACAATCAAACAAGTGCCACATTCTTGTTTTATTTCTATTAGCCTGCAAGATCTATAAATAAAATAAGAAAACTTTGTAACTCGGGCTTGCAAATGTGATATGTACTTTGAAAAAGTTCTAATCTTGCATACAAAAATTCTGAGATGATGTGGTAAACTCTTTGGTTGAGTTGACATGGAATTGGCCAATATATTTTTTTTTCTTCTGGATATTGTCAAGCAAGGTTTATTTATTTTCCAATTTCACTGAGACTCCTAAAATATTGGAAAAATCATTTTCGTAATGAATTAAATGCTCTCTTTCACTTTGTAATTACAAAAATTTTCTCTAAATAGAGCGGTTTAAAAGTTAGAGACAAGATGACCTGTACAGATAGGTCAAAGGTTAAAAATTTGGATACCATTAGAAAGTGCCATAGCCACTTCCTATTTGCCATTAACATAATTCCAGTAAGTGGTCGTGTTGGAACATTTGAGGTGGTGAAATCAAGGAGGTTGGAGTAGAATGATGGGAGTATGAGGGGGAGAAATTGAAGCCAGCTTCCTTTTCCGAATACCCTGCTCTCAGGCTAGATGAAGGCTGCAATGTCGTCTGCTTCACGTTCTTTGCATTTTGGAAAAAATGCATGAGATTTCGTTGGAATTTGTCATGTAATTGCTGAATTATATGTAATTAAAATTGAAACTGTAATTCAATGAAACTCCCAATGGTGCAGAACATACGTCGATCTTAGGCAGAAATTCCATTATACTGTACTGTATCTTAAATAATGTCAGTGAATTCGAATTGTAATTTCACAAACATTCCAGAAGAGATTTGAGCACAATCTATAAGAATGTTTTTGATTTGTGCATTACAATTCACATAAACACAGCAATCAAATATTGAAATATGACTACAATCATTACTATAACCCATATAATAAGTTGAAAAACGCTTGCAGAGAGCGAAAAACTGAAAGAAAACATAATCAGAAATACCCGATGCAGACGACACTGCAGCCTATAAAAGGGCAGAATTAGGGCGGAGCAAGGGCGTATCTAGCCTTCTCCGCCTGCACCTACTGCACATTCGGCTTCATTTTGGCAGAAATAGGACTTTCATCCACATTGCATATTTTGCATTGTTAAAGCGTCATTTCACATTCTGGCATATATTGCGTGTAGCAAAAACATAGGTTTGCTGAACATGTATCAATTCCAAACAACGTTCGAATTCCACAATTCCAAATTTTGGAATTGAAATATATCCATGTTATGTGTACTGACTGGGGTGAGCAGCAGTGTATGAATTGGTATACGACTTCAATCGAAGTAAAATTGCAAAAAATGTACATGAAACAACAATCATTAAGTTTTTACATAATTTTGTTAGAAAACGCACAAATCACGACATATAAAAATTATGTCCGACATCCGAGGAATAGGTTTTTAAAAAAATCGTGAATGAGACGCACATTTTAATTTTTACTATTTCACCAACATTTTTAATTATATCTCATCTTACATTGCAAAAAACAATGTTGGCAATTGATTACACATTTTGCAATAAATGTTGCCAAGTTTTGGGAAACATTTGTCTTAGTTTTTTTGAACCATTACTTTTTAATATTGTTGTGACGCCCGGGTCCGTGTACTCCGGGAGCGATTAACAACACCGCGAATAAAACCACACTGAGACAAAGAAGGGTCCACGACCTTTATTAGCGCAATGCGTCATAAACCGCGGCCACACTATAATGGTGTCTTAAGCCTAGTCAAAGGCGAACACCTAAGACCCGTTTGGCTATGGGGTTTAGCAAGCTTGGAGGCAGTTCAGGAGAGGTCCTCAGAGAGGTCTGTCCTGAGCCGTGCCGTCCAGCCGACTGACTTCTGTCCGTTGCTCCACGCCTTATATACACGCGGTCGAACCGGGTCCACTCTTGACGAGGGGAGCACGGCCGACCTGTGAGATAAGCGCCACCACCGGGAGGGGAAAGCAAACGTGCCCAACGGCGCTTCCCGTTAGTAGCGATCGCTATGACGATCGCCGTTTTCCCAGCGGGGGGGTGGGACGTGTTTTACGTGCCACCCGTCCGCGCTTACGTCACTGTGCGGGGGTTAGAGGCTAGTATTGGCACCGGGCCGTTACATTGTCATGAACCAAAGGCCAAGGCCCCCTGTTCATTACACGGTTCCTGTAACAGGGCAAAGTGCAACATGCAGAGTATATTCCAGGAACCAGCGATCCCCTGGGAACCTGTTCTGCCACTATAAAAGCAACAGTGTGTTCTCACCAGTTGTCACTTGTACTGAGGACACTGTTGCTGATAGTCTGGATCCTGCTTTTCTGCGAGTTGCTGAACAACTTCCGGTCCCAGGAGAAGACACTGTTGCTGATGTCCCTAATTTATCTCTATCCACTGTATTTAAAGCCACTTTTAGATCTATGTAATATGCATTAATTGCTTCTCTACTAGGGTGTGCAGCACATTGACACTATCCCTCGTGCCCTTCCCTTTCGAAACCTTATCTGATTTTCTGGCAATTTATGCTTTTCCTCCACCCAATCCATTATTCTAACATTCAAAATCGTCGCAAAGATCTTATTACCATACATAATACAGATATTCCTGTATAATTTCTCAGATCATCCCTTGCTTTCCACTCTTCCAGTATTTCATCCTCCCTCCATACTTTATTAAACAAATCCATAAATCCCCGCTTTACATCTACCGTCACTACTTTCCATACTCCTGTTTCTAATTCATCACATCCTGGTGCTTTATGTGCCGCCATTCTGGTCCAAGCCTTGATTGATTTGCGAGTCTCAAAGTGTGGAATCAACTCAGATGTGTCGAACATTACATGGTCATCATCCTCGACAAGTCCCATGTCATAAACATGGAGCAGGTTGCTGGGGAAGCGATAGCTTAAGGGGTGACCCTAATCAACATAATCAAATTGAAATGGGCTGGAGTCTGGAACTGGCAGACATTTGTGGTGGTGCCTTGCTCAAACCATCAAAGGTTTCTTTCGACAGCAGCTACCATTCCTTTTTGAGTAATGTTAGTGCTGTGAGCAACTAATTAATGACATATTTGGGGTTCCATACCCACAATATCATCATTTCTCTATATGATGCTATCTCGCCTAGCACTATCGCTTCCGCTACCATGCATGCATGAAAAAGGTGTATTGGGTGGGGAAAGTTAGTTACGACAAGCGCCGTTACTGAACCAACGAAAATACAAAACGGATGTGTGGTGTGCTCATGAAACTGGCGTTTTGAGATGCAAATACTGGCACATCTGGCGCGGTAAGCGACGAACAAATGTCAATGGATTGAAGTGTGGGCTGTGTACTGGTATGTAAACCGATTTTCAACTTTCCTATATCTGGAAGTTCATTTAAAATCTGTTGAAAGATGCCGGTGTGAGGGACAACCAAAAAACCAAACAAACAAACATACAAACAAACAAACAAACAAGCAAACAAACACCGTGCATGAGCACTGTATATAAACTTAGTAAAAATGGATCTCACAATGACGCTGGAAATTATAGGCCAGTTAGTCTGACAACAGTGGTGGGTAAACTTTTGGAGTCAGTTATTAGGGATGCTCTTTAGTAACATATGGAGGACAATAATTTAATTAAGAATACCCTGCACAGGTTCAGAACGGTTAGATATTGTTTGACACACTTGTTGGAATTCTTTGAGGTGATCACTAAATGGGTTGATGGGGGCTCTGGTGTAGATATCTTGTTGGATTTTGCAAGGCCATTTGATAACGTTACCAATAGTAAAGTTCTTAGAAAGCTGAGGGAAAAGAATGTGACAGGGAATCTGCTCCTATGGATTAAAAATTGGCTGACAGATAGGAAACAGCGAGTAGTTATCAACGGGGAACATTCGGACTAGTTATATGGGTTAATAGTGTTGTGCCTCAGGGTTCAGTGTTAGGATCCTTGTTATTACTAGTTTATATTAGTGATTTAGAGAAAGATATCCTACCCAAACTTAGTTTGCGGATGATACCAAGGTGGCAGGCATTGTGTATTCATTGGATCAAAGCCAGGAATTGCAAATGGATTTGGCAAGGTTGGGGGGTTGGACTCAAAAATGGGATATGCAGATCAATGTTGATAAGTGTAAAGTGATGCATATTGGGACTAAAAATTCTGGTGTGGAATACATGTTGTATGGTTAAAACGTTGCAAGTTACTCAAGATAGGGACTTGGGGATTATTGTTGAAGACACGTTAAAGCCTCTGGCACAATGTCTGGCTGGTTGTAGGAAGGGTAACTATTTTGGGTATGATGAGGCGTAGGCTGAGAGCCGTTCCAGGGAGGTATGGTTACCGGTATATCTGCCCCTAGTTAGGCCCCGCCTTGAATATTGTGTGCAGGTCTGCCCCATATTATAAAAAGATGTTCCAGGTGTTAAAGAGGACTCAGAAGAGGGCGACAAAACTGATTTAGTGGGATGTGGGGTTTGTCATATGAAGACCATAGAACTTGGATAAATCGTCAGGCTTGGGACTAGAGAATTATGACGATTTATGCAGGGTTACGACTAAAGCAAAACAAAAATATATCTGTATTTCCCATTCATCGATTGATTGTGCAGTAGTCAGAAGTGCGATTTTGGTTTATTTTTATGTTTACATTCATAATCTCATTCTCAATCAAGGACTATGATTACAATATATTTTCATTACAATTGTTATAGTTGGAATACAATCTTTTAATAATTCGAATGCACTTACACAGGTCGCAACTAGAGTTGAGCCTCAAATGCACCTACCTCCTGCTAAACTTGAGCTGACCCATCCCGTGCGATTGGGGGCATTCAGGTTTGGTGACGTAATCAGCACCGGAAAATTCTTAGAAAACCCCCAATTGCACCACACCTGTATGTACCCATTCGCATGGGATAGACTCGCTGAAGTTTAGCGGGAGGTGGGTGCATTTGAGGCTCAACACTAGTTGCGACCTCTGTAGTGCATCTTGCTTAACAATTGTCACTGGCACAGCGTTTTCCAATATTAATGACCATTTTACAGACATCTTACAATGACAATGCACTGCTGGCTGATGATGCCCAAATGTGAATTTTCAAAAATTCACTACAAATTTTAAATAAGAGTGAAAATTCCTTACCTACAATTCTATTACAAAAGAGGAAAACCCAACCAGTTCTAGCAAAAGGGAGCAGAACTGCATTTAAATTCACACCATACTTGGGCCTGTATGACCTTGTAAACAGTTGGAAAGTGTCAATGTCATTGTCAATCCTGATGCTAACAGGTCATATACACATGCATAATGCATTATAGTATACTTGTAACCAGTTGGAAAGTGAATTGTGGTCAAAATTTCTGTACTATTTAAGCAGAATGACGATTTATCCAGTGCTGGTAAATTTAACATAGAAGTCTAGGGACTTTGGCCTGGACTTTGAAATTATGATGACTAAAGTAATATGACAACTTAACCAAGTGCCGAGTTATTATTATACAGCATCTACTGTATTTGCAACAAACTATTGTTTGAATATTAGTACACCTTTCTTCTAACGTTATTTTTGAAAAATGGCCGCCACTAACTATGATTTTACCTGCTAAACGTGCGACGGTCTGGCTCGTCGAGCAAATATAGGTGTGGGGTGCCCTCTGGTGCCGATCTTCGGAAGTCAAATCTTTATCTGTGTCGCGGCGTAGCTTTCACCTCGGATGAGGGATGGAGCATCAGTATACGCCGGGCGACCAGAAGGGAGCGTCGTTAGCGGCATGGTGCGTAGTCGTGACTTAGCTTAGAGGACCCTTATTCAGGGTTCTACGATTAGTTGTCCGTTGCAGGACATCATGTCATCAGCATACGCCCACATAAACATTTTGATACCTTTTATTGCCATTCCCCTATCTTGATTTTTCTCTAGCCAGTTTTCTAAATCCGCAATATGCAGATTGAACAGGATTGGACTAAGACAATGTAACTAGAATATTTGTGGTTAGGTAAAATGAATACGCTCAGGCCACGCCCTTTGTCACTGCCTCCCATGATGCTGTGCAATAAATGACGTCAGTGTGGGACATTGGAGTTAAGTAGGAAAGTCATCTACAGGGGCAAATACTCCCCGTCTGTAATTGGCTGCTATAATTATGGAAAGGGGGGAAGGGACTTTTGAAATGGATTGTTCGCAAGTGGCAAAGGTTACCTGTGTCAGAAATAGCCTCATTTACATGTATTAAATGGTATGAAAGATACGAGTTAGGCGTTTATTGATATATGTTCACGTGGTGAGTTGATTTATAAACAAAATTAGTCTGTAATAAAGTGTATATTTACCAAAAAATGTACATAATAGATCCGCAGTGTGCTGTCCAATTAGGATCCATTTAATTTCCGGTACCATTTCTCTCAGTTTCAAGTAAGTTGCTACTATTGTGCATATACGTGCTGTGTGTTTAATTAATATAGGCTAGGCAGCGATTGCAATAAAGTATGTACATCCAAGTGTTGTAGGTTTGTTTATTACCCAAATCTCCAAAATTGATTTTTGCATTGTGAGAGTACGTTCACAATTTCTAAAACATAGAAGCTGCAAAATGTTTGGTATACAATATTAAAGTACACCATACAATTAATAACTTATTACAATAATACATTCCATTAATAAATAAACGAAGAACAGCTTGTTAAATTCATATAAAAGGGGAATATGTACCATATTAACTGTTAAACTGTGTATTAAATTATGACCTGTTATAAATGTGACCATCTTTATTGTAGGAAAATGCCAAACCACCATAACTGTGCAGTTGCCGTATGTGGCAGCAATGGCAGGAAAGCTGCGTGCGCGCAAATATAAAGTACCATAGATTTCCAAGAGATCCTGAAATTAGGAAAGTTTGGTTGGCAAAATGCAAAAGGGGAGATGTAAACTTTAACCTGGACCATGCCTTCATATGTTCCTTACATTTCCAACCAGATGATTACGAAAGGGATTTTGAAAATGAAATTATGGGAAGACCACTCAGAAAGCTTCTTAAACCTAGGGCAATTCCATCAGTTACCCTTAAAAAGCCAGCATCCTCAATGCCCAAATCTCAAGTACCCGAATCAGCAGCTGGTGAAAATGATGCTCTAACGCAAGACTGTGACGCATCAGGTGACGTTATGTTACCAGATGTAATCACTGTGAAAGTGACAGCATCTCCAAAAAATCCACCAGACAACAGCGGTATGAAGACAGAAGTGTTAGAAAAGAAGTAAGGAATATTTGGACAAACCTGTCCCCTATAAAAAGGAAACATGATCAGACCACAAACACAGATTTCTCTGATAATGAAAAAGAAGACATGAGGAAAAAATGAAATTAATGGAAGAAGAAATAAACACTTTAAATAGCAAGACCCAAAATCTGACAAAAAGAAATCAGTTATGTCGCAAATATGATGCATTGGAAATGAAAGTGAAGCAAGGAAACATAGAACAGCAGCAACTTCGAAAGAAAATAAAGTCTCTTTCCTGCAGCACACTTAAGCATTTCAAACAACGTACTGCCGCATCAGCGGAAGCACATGGTAATAACAAAGACATGCATGTCCAGTGGCTATATAAACATAGCACTGTTATTGTCAGCAAAGTAAACAAAATATTTACTCCAGGCCAGATGCGCTACTTAGTGAAATCTCCTCAAAAAGAAGGAAGAAAAGGGTCCATTGGCGAACTGAGGACATTGCAGCAGGTTTAGCTTTGAGAGCTCAAGGAGTGCGTTCGTATGAATACCAACGTCGTCTTGGTTTACCCCTTCCAAGTCTCTCCACCATACAGCAATGTACAGGTCGTAATGGCAAGGGGACTAACACGGAATTGGAAACAGCCAGTTTATTATGGGTTTGACATAACAATGACTGACACTTTGCTCAAGCAATTGATTTGCACTCTCGAAGCAAGTTCAGTGCATGTGATCGCTGTGGTTAACGACATGGGAGGCAAGAACCAGACTGTGTGGAAACAACTAGGTGTCACAATGTCAAAGACATTCTTCAACAACCCTGCCAGGCCCGTAGCAAGCTCGGAATTACTGGTGCGGCAATGAAAATATATTTCTAACAGTGAAACACGTCTTATGGACCACTTGTAATAAGAGTCCTCCTGCTTGTTAGGACCTATTTTCCTCGGTCACATTGAATTTCGTAGAATTTACCATGGGCGAGGCTACAACATGCCAAACGCGACCGAGGACCATGATTTGTGCAATAAAAATTGCAGAAAACCTTTTGAAATTTCAAAAATTAGGCCAAAATTTATCAAGTTTGTAAATTTTATGGAAATTTGGCATGAGTATCACATCACTTCCAATCACAGACACCCCTCGCAGCAATTGAGCAAAAAGAGAGGGTTCATGTTTATATCTTTTTGTAGCCAAGGCTGTTCTGTAAATTATTGGTTTTGTTATTAGTGCAGTGTCTGCATAAGGCACTACTTTTCCCTGGATCCACCAGCGGTCCTTTTAATTAGGTTTTACTGTATTTTCAAAATTATACCATTGCTATTTTAAAATATGGTAAGTACAGGATGCGGCAGAAAGACCTCCCCGATTTGGGAAGTACGTAGCTATGTGTAGGTTGGGGAACAACAGTGAGAATTGTGCTGTAAGAGAGCTGCATTCATGCCGTTTTTAAAAATCACATCGTGGCTTGGACAGAAGAGCATCCCACTTTTCTTGTTTAGCAGTTAATTCAAAATGTTTGGTTTGCCGATAATTCAGCGTAACTTCATGTCCACTTTGCGCTTGGTCGACGTGAATCTGTTCCCGAAAACCGTTAAAACTTTTGTGTCAAACATCAGATCAACAAGTTCTACATTAAAAATGAAATTTACTCGCCGGCCAAGGACTGCAACAGGACCAGAAGCAGATGCGAAAGGCACTCTGTGCTGTTATCGGAGACCCACCATTTTGGGTTAACTGCTCAACAACAAAGGTGCGATGGTCTCTTATCCACGCCATGGAGTGAAATGAAAACTGCATGAACACTGCTCTCTAACGGCACCATTCCCATTGATTTATCCTAATCCAACCCATTGCTACATGTTTTCTAAATCTGAGAGGTCTTTCTGCCGGACCCTGTATATAAGCAAACACATGGTTTACATAAGAATTGCCTCAAAAGTGGTGCGGCCTGGGCCGTACCGGCCGTACTGCTTCCTACGGGCCTGAAGGAGTTTTTTTACCATGTTTTGTATTTAATAATAATTTAAATACTAATTGAAACAAATAACTTAATGACTTTCATGTTCTTGCAATTTCATAATTGTGGGTAAGTATTTTTTATAATTACACTGTACGTGAAAATGTGTTTATGCATAGTGAATGTGGTGAATGATGCCAACCCGGAATCAACTTTGACCACGACGGGCTTGTATTGATTTTTTTCCCCTAAGACGCAGTAGGGCTTATTTTCAGGGGATGTCTTACTTGTTCAGACACCAAAATCTACATTTATTTATTTAGAAATTCTGAGGAACCTCGCTAATAAGTTTAGCATGCAACCATTTCTTCTACACAGTTTACATAAGTTTTCCTACAACTCCGAAATAGCATGCAAGGACGTGTTGGGAAAAATAATGTTACATATGCTCCCCCTCTGGAGCATGGCTGTGGCACGCTAAGGGCTCGAGCTTAGGATGTGGTGGCATTGGGCACTTTGCGTGGGCGTCCTTGCTTTCTCGGAGGAACTCGTGCCTGTTCAGCTGCTCTTCCTTGGCATGGTGTGAGGCCCTGGATGTGATACTTCCCAAGTGGATTCTCCAGGTTGTCAGGGGCAGCAATCTCGTAGCTTGTAGGCAGCATAGCTTTAACAATCACATAGGGCCGTCTCTACGATGTCCCAACTTGGCAGCCACTCCCCCTAGAGTGGAGCTAACGATCCTAGCGGTCACCATCACCGGTCCCCAAAATCAAAGTGTGGCAATTGTTGTTGCTTTGGCATCGGCATAGCTCTTGGGTGGATCCTGTCTTCATAAGACGGCATCTTTCACATTCTCCATGGTGCTCGCCATCGCCTGCAGGTAAGGGGTTATCTGAGGTATGAACGTTAAGGTGTCTAATATCTGGCGCCAATCACAACTGACATCTCCTGGTGCACGGGGCTCAACCAAAGACGAGATAGGCTGGTGAATAGCCAGTAGCTTGAGTGGTTATGGTGTTCAGCGCAAAACGGATCACGAGAGATGCTGATCCCACGAGGGATGCTCACTGCCAACTAGGATGGCCAGCTGGGTTTTTACGTCCCTATTCTTTATTTCAACAGGTTTCACCTCTGGGTGGTATAAGGGAATGAGTGTCTGCTTCATTCCAAGGGCACTGGCGGTGCATTGCATTACATCACTCACAAATTAAGTGCCATTTTCGCTGATCAACTTTCTGGGGGTACCATATGATACCACAAGCAAATATCGTCCACAAGGCACTTGGTCCTCGGCAGTAGCTTTTTCTAGCGGAAACAGTTCGACCCATTTCATAGCGATGTCCTCGATGACCAGTATCCATCACTGTCCGTTCGCTGTGAAGGCAGTGATCCAAACAAGCTAATGGTGACCGGTTCAAACTGTTGGCTTGGCACAGGGGTCAACAGGAGTCGTAATGGCTTTTGGTCACTGGGCTTTTGTAGCGCTGATGCTCAAAGTACCCTCTCACGTAGTCGGTGATATACTTCCGCATCCCTTGACAGTAGAATCATTGTTGAGCAATGTGGAAGTAGGTCCGATCAGGTCAGTAATATCCTGCAGTAGGAGCATCATGGAATTCTGCTAGTACAGCCTTCCATCCGTTCAGAGGTACCACAAGTTGTGTCTCATCATGGTCATGCTCGTCGCTGTAATGGTAGAGTATCCCGTTCAGTAGGTAACCTCTGTCAGCCCACATGCGAGAGATGAGGGGATGCAGAGGATCATGCTCAAAGGAGGAAACAATCTTCCACACCTCTGGGTCTTCTATCTGCGTGGCATGGGTCTTCCCAGGTGAAATGCTCTCATAGGTCACTGAAATAGCTGCAACAGCCTCTATTAGCGGATTAGAAAGTGGTGGTTTGGACAGGGTGTCAGCGACGACATTATTGGCCCCAGGGGTATAACGGATCTGTAAGTCAATAGCTTGAAGCTTTAGAACCCATCGAGCTAATCCTCCGAAGGTGTACACAAACACATCAACCATGCAGCGCTTTGTGATCAGTCCCTACGACCACAAGGCTTTCTTCAATGTACCCACGATACTTCTGTATTGCCCAGTCGACTGCAAGGGCTTCTCTTTCTGTGGTTGAGTAGTTTTGCTGAGGTGCTGACTGGCCTTTCATCAGTTCCATCTCCCTGTAGCAGCACTGCTCCAACGGCATAAGCAATGGGAACGGTGTGCAGGAGAAATGGCAATGTTTCATCTACTTGTTGGAGGACGGGAGCAGTGATGAGCAATCGCTTCAAGTTCACGAAGGCTGCTTGCTGCTCTTCTCCCCATCTCCAAGCGGTGTGATTCTTGGTGAGTACACTCAGGGGATATGCAAAATTCGAAAAGTCTGGATTAAGCCGGCGGTACCATGAGCAGGTCTGCAAAAATGCTTGCACTTCTCATAGATTTCCAGGTGCTCCCATCTCTAATACCGATGCTGTCATTTTAATGCCAGTGCAGATACCCTCACTGGTGAGGAGGTGCCCCAAGTAGTGGACTTCATCTCACAGAAGCTTTCTCTTTTCTCTGTTGACACATAATTGAAAATGTTTCAGTTGGGTAAACATTGCATGCAAATTGGCCAAATGCTGTTCGTATGTTGCAGACAATATGATCAGGCCATCCAGGTAGGCAAACAGCAACCCTGGGTAGTCCATTCCTAAACTGGTCAATGAGCCTCTGGAGCATTGTGGGCGCATTCCTCAATCCAAATGGTGTGACGCGGAATCTGAATTTATCAAACATGTTGGTGAATGCAGATTTATCGCGGTCAACTTCTCACACTGGGATTGCCAATATCCCGTCCGTAGGTCCATGGTTGACATGTACAGGGTGTTCTTTGCAAATAGTAACAATTTAATTGGAGGCAAAGGATAATGATCGGGTGTGATCACGGAATTTAGTCAACGATAGTCTACAAGTCCAAGTCCTCCAGTCTTTTTGGGGAAATAACGAGAGGTGCAGCCCACAGGCTTTCACAGCTTTCAATTATGCCACTATGAAACATCAATCTGTTCACGTCTTCATGACATTTAAATGACAATTTGTATGTGCTGAGGGCAACTGGTGTGGCATCTCCAGTCTTCAGACGGTGCTCGGCCGTTGTGGTAGGGGTCCTTCCTCTGCAAACACATCTGCAAACTGTGCAAGAAGCGCATTGAACTCTACATGCTGGCAGCACCTTGTTCTCTCAGGTTGACTTTAACATACACAAATTCTGTTGGAACTTGGCGGCCTCCAATTTCAGTACACGTAGTCTGCACACCACACTTTGAGGCTTACCATCAGCATATAAAATGCGAGCTTGTTCGGTGTGAAAAGGCCAATTGCGCGCACACAACAGTCGGTACAAGGATGCACATGCCATGGACTTTGTAGCTACGGGATCAATTAAGGCTGTACCTGACACACCGAAGATATGGATTGGCAAATAACATCTGGACACAGGGTTT
>JAQFZQ010001490.1:0-19185 GCA_034696005.1 Glomeris marginata | reverse complement strand
TATTCAATAGGTGATATGTTCACATAACCTCAAGTGACCTATTTCGTTAATTAAACGTTTTATTTGCAATCCTGCAATACTTTTGGTCCACGCTGTAGATGTTTCTTAAAATTCCAGGGTCTTGCACATTGGCAATATTTAACATCATCGGTTCAATATTCCAATCATGCAGCACAATATAGGTGCTTAAAAAAGGGAGGATCAGGAGCAAGATTAAGACCTGGAATAAGTTACACGTATTAATTGCAAAAGTTACTTTACACTATGGTATTACTATGTATTACTGGATGCTAAGCAATATCTGAACAATCTGAACCAGAAGTTGAGAAGTATACAGCATGGTGTCAATGATAAAGGAAATGAAGTTGCAGAAACTCTTAATGATAATTAATCAATCACAACCACTTCCTAAACGTTGTCTGACTGCAAATTGATGACAGGATCCTCGATTTTCTTTGCAAAAGAATTGAGCTGTCAACTGTTCTTAGGCCGAGCAAACCCTTTTGCTAATTAATACAGCTAAAACCGTTCATAGTCAACTCAAAGGGACCATCGATATTGGTTGACTGTAGCCGATGTTTCTTGCAAGAGCACTTCTGCAGAAGTATGCTACAATATACTTTGCATGAAAGTATTTGAATCCATTATGTCAAATCGTGATGACTGTATCCAGATGGTGACACTAACCGAGGTAACACTAAACGGTATTGGACTGTATAACAATGTCCAGAGTGATTTCATTTTGCTGGTTATTGTTGCAAATTAAATTCTAGTGTGACCACATAATACATAAATAATTAGCATGTCTTGACAGTGTTTTACTCACAATCAAATGAACAGCTGAAATTAACACATTTCACAGTTTTTTCCAGTTTAGTACTGCATAACCTAACATTTTTAAAATATCCCTAGCTGGAATTTTTAAGTATGATTATAAGTGCTATATTTAATTTATGCCGAATTTTCACCACATTTATTCAATTTGAAAGGTGAATATTAATTAGAATAAGATATGATATCGGAAAATTGATCCAAGGGGTTTGCAAATGCATTGGAATTGGCAAAGTGCTGTTTCTCAGTTACTTTAAAAATTTCAGCAACACAAAAAGCAAGAGATCTATTTTTTTCATGAACATATCCTCTAATGAAATAATTCCGGTTAATTAAACAGCATCTTAACATGGGTTACATTAGAGAGAAAATGGGTGCAGCTAACTCCAAGTTTATGCAAATTAATGTCGTTTTTGTGTCAATATTCACCCCAAGATGTTGTGCTGCGTCATATGCTCCATTAATAGACTATCCTGAAATTCAGGCCTTCACTGAGTGTCATCACGTAGCTGAATTTACAGCCTCAATTAAGCAGCCCTTGTAGCCGAGCTTATATACTTTAGTGTTTACGAGGTGGATTCACGCATTGTAGGCATATGCATAACGAAACTATTATTATACACATTTTTGCATTCAATCAAAATGAGGAAATTCCAGACAGCATAGAATGCAGCCAGAAGCATTATGACAAACTCGATGAAAACAATGACCAATTTCGTACTGGCTCAACGACCAAATTACCATACTTTTACCACAATGCACATAATTTATGGGGTAATAATGTAACAAATTCCAAACCGAACTCTTGTCCTGTATAACGAAGGACAAACAAACATTCCACACTATATTTTTACAATTGCTGTTATAGATTGGAGACAAGTTACACATTAAAAAATTCGACCAGCCTTTCATAAAATGCACAATATGAATAACAGATTCACAACAGTGTGTTCATTACAAAATTAAAGGTGAACTGACAAGGTTTTCTAAAATACCCTGAAAAACCGAGCATTTGATTGCAGCTAATTTAAGAACATTGTCTGAAAATTTGAGGCCATTTGAAGCATTATTGCCACATAAATGAATTATTTAGTTTCGTATATCTGTAGAGTGTATGGGGTAATGTATTTGTGAGATACGTACACTGGAGCGTCATTGATAAACTCTGCCAAAACACGGCACTGTGACACCAGCGCGGTGACACCGTCCTTCCACGGCGCCCACTTTAATTACTCGTAACTGTGTAACAATTTTAAAACAGTTTTGTTTGCACCAATCGTTTTATTGGCATCAATTCTATAGAATTGCACACTTTCCAGGGTATGATACAAAACCTTGTCAGTTCACCTTTAAAGAACTGGTACAACTCAATATTTTTAATTACTATATGATCTCCAAAACAAATTTTCAATTATCAGAAATTATAATTTACAATATGCTTCCAAATTTTGTGGAGACTTAAATTCTTGTGCACATTACGTCTGAACTATATCATTTAAAATGAAAAATATAACAAATTTATTGGCAATTGAATTCTCACTACAATATTACATTTAATAAGTACCTACGTGTACTTTGCATGTCATGATATTTTTGAGAATTCACAAGCTGGATTATTCTAGCTGCTGACAAATGCAAGCCTACTTTTTCTAGTAACTTGCTCTTCCATCATGTTTGTGTCACAGACTGTTATTTATGATACATTCATGATGGTCGTTACACAGAATATCACATCATAAGGCAACAGAACTAAGTTAAGTTGTGTCAGGTGAGTGAGAGTGCTAAGGTTTAATTTTCAGCATAGTGCTTTACATTTGTGCAAAACATATTGCGAGATGCTTGTTATGAATAATATGGTTGCCTTTTGAGGAGGAAATGTCATAAGTTCACTCCGAGGATGAAATGACAGATGAATAAAACAAAGAGAATGAAACTTCCTCACAAAAATAAGAAAAAGTAGACAAAGAAACTTCATTCGCGTCTTAAAAGAAAATAACAAAATTCGGAATTCACGTATTACAGACTATATACAATGTCTTTCACTACATTTTTAAAATTCTATTAAAAAACAGAATTGCTCTGATATTCCTATTCATAAATAACCATATGAAATACATATATAATATCAAAAAATATTAACATTATAAATAATGGTAAAATATTTGATATTTAATTAATTTAATTAATTTACATAAACGTGGTGCTAAAAATTGTATAGTATTGGAATGAACCTATGAAGTTCTTGAAAATTACTGGTATATTACATATAAAAAATCCATGCAAGTTAAATTAGAAGTGAGATTGTACGTGCTGCCAATATTAATATTTCGATTCGGTATAATTTGCAAGTCAAATAAATTGCAAAACTTCATCGAAAAACCTTTGGTATAGGTACGTCAATGAAAATTGTCAGACACATTTACTAATCAACGAATTGCAAGGGAAACAAATACACATATGTATTCAGACTGAATAACAAAATAAAATACTGTGCAGGCAAAAATTGGGAAGAGCAATGAGTTTTAAGCAGCAATGAGTTTAACATATATCTATCATTCATTATATGAACCATGTTTCAAATCTGACTTGGTCTAACTCCTTATTCATTAATATAATACAAAAAATATTTGCATTATAGCTGTACGTAAAATTGTTTTTGTTTTTATTTTACAAGTTTATGTAAATTTTGCAGTCACATGATTGAACCAATCAAACTTTTCACATTAATAAGAAACGTAATAATTTAGAAAACAATGAAAAAACTTACATCATTAGAACATTGGGCAGAACATGGGGCTATACTCAATAACAACAACATTTTCACCTTGTTTTGACAATCATTGTTAGGTGCAAATGTTCCATTAATGATCTTTCTAAAAGTTTGCAAAACATTTGCTTTTGCTTTCGAGTTTAAAGAAACATGTTTCTGCAATACAACTCAAAAAGCTTTACATTGTTGTTGTTTCGTAAATGCTGACATAAAAATAAAGAAAATATGTCACATTTCAAATTCAACTACACCTGGCGTAATCAATTGTGATTGGATCAAACTTCAATGCGTACTAGGTATACCACATGTGTGCGAATGAATTGTTATTTTGAGTTAATACGTTTTGTGAAAAGCTTGCAAAAAAGTTCCTGGAAAATTGTAAGGAATGTACAGTAGGCCTACATATTTGGTACATAGTTGCACAATAAAAACATTTTCTTATTTACTCTCTTCACAAACTATTCCTACAGTACTTGCATATGTAGCTGAGCAGCAAAAGTATTTCAAATCTTACAGAATACTTCTATTTCTTAAGAAATCTAAGTAACAATTAATGTCATTTCCATACATACTATGTATTGGAACACCATTCCTATCTAAAAATATCACAAAAAATACAGTGAAACCTGTGTACTTGACCACCATTACATGCTGACCACCTGACAAAGTTGATCGTTTTTACATAGAACCGAAAAGTCCCATAGGATTTACATAGGGGTGACCCTCTCTAATCTGACCAGCTGCGTACTTTGAATGTTTACCACATTTTATATTGAACGACTGTATAATGTATACGATTTTGTAGTGGAGATCAAGTGGAATAACTAGACACTTTGATAGTAAGTGGTTCCTTCCACCCAACATTTCAATTCCCACAATATCATTTTTGCAGTTATTTCTTCCAATAGGGAGGCTGCTCCACATTTTATCATGCCCGCTTTGAAGTTCCCCATGAGGGAAGTATTATATGGCTGAAACCTCGACATTTTCCACCAAATCTGTGCCATGTAATATTATAGTACCTAGCTGTATAGTTCGAAATAAAAATGGTAATCATCGGAAATCATTAGAGTTGGATCTCAAGAGAGGCGTCCACTTTTGTTTGTCTCCGATTAATTTAAGTATCCTCTTCCAAGAGATCTAATTAATTCATTTTGGCGTAATACACTCGAGCATTGCTTTAATTTGTCGTAATCTTCGAAGTGTAAAAAGTATAAAAGAGGGACATTTCACTACGGAGAGTACTTATTCAAAAGCGCAACTGGGACCGCTGCACTTTGCGCACTGCGACGAAATGAAGATCCGTCACGGGAATAATCTTAAGTTGGTCCTCATTTGTCCAAATTAAAGATTCCACTTCACTCTGTACACTTTGCAGCTAGCATTCGCAGTGAGAGAAAAACAACTCACACTCATTAGCTAAATTGGGTGCGAGATCCAAGCCAAAAAATTAATACTCTACGTGTTTAGAGAGAGAGACAGACGTACAAACACACAATTTCGTCACAAGTGTACTGGGATTTTTTTCCTGTCTAGCCTCCAGACAATAAGGGAAAAGTAGGGAAAGTGAAAATTATCTTAAACGAAGATGGCGTCTGCACATAAATAAGCAAGGAATCCCCTTGATGTATTCATCATCTGGCTTGCTTGAAAGATGAAAATGAGACGTGCCATCATGAACATTTCAGTTGCGACCTGCATATGCATATGTATACACAGTTGCAAGTTCACGTTTTTGACAAGAACCAGAATAAAAATAACAATGCGAAAGGCCACGCCTCTTATCTTGATTAAATTCTACCGACAAAGACCGGCAAGGGGCATGGGCCAAAGTTAATTTGCCGAAACCCAAAAGGACCAAGGCAATATCAAGGGGGTAATACATGTATATCTTCTCTATATATACACACACATTACACAAGCTAGAATAATACAGCCGGAGCAACTAATAAGGCAGCATGCACTTTGCATTAAATGAAACTATAAATTGCTAACAATACTAAACTCTCCTAAATTTAAGACGCTACTTTGCTGCATATACAGAATTTCTGCGTGCAATTTCATATGCCTCATTATGCGCAACACTTGCAGATATAGAAAATTTCTAGCTAGAATTTATCACCCCCCTCCTCTCTCTCCAACGCCAATAAATGAACATTTTAGGCTACTTTCTTTGTTCAAATGAAACTAGATCATAATTTTTTATTTGGACAAATTGAAAGATACACAAGTATGTTTGGGTCAATAAATTACTGCATTCTATAAGGAAGTTGCATGTACAAGGGTTCGTTAGAAAAAGTCACCGTTGGCATAAGACACCCATCTTACTGCATGTGGAGATGGCAGATTCCGTCCGTGAAAATATCACTTCAGTTGATCCTTAGATCACATGATCACTAAGGCCACAATGTCTCTATTTCTATTGAAATTACCCTTTAGAACTTTTCTTTCATTTGTTCAAACCCTAAACAACTTAACATTGACAACTATTGAACTCGGAGGCAGACATTGCATGTTGTTGTTGCTATGATCATGTGGTTTGAGGAGTAACAAGTCTTATTTATTGGACGGATTCAGTGATCTAACGAAGCAGTATGAAGAATTCCTGAAAGCCAACATTAGTTTTTCAAACGAACCCTTGCACATGCAACTTACTAGATCTTGCTTTCATTTACTAGGCCAAACATAATTACGTATCTTTTAATTCGTCTGAATATACAAAAGTGGTTCTTGGTTTCATTTGAACGGTCCAAAATATATCGATGATGTCATATAGATGTGTTTATGAGGGTGCAGGTGCTCCATAGGGATTAGAATTTCACTCAATTTCTACTCAAAGTAATACCAATGAAAACCTAATTACGTGTTGTAAAATGTGCTACAGGAAAGAGTCCCCAACTGTTCTGCATTTTGCTAGTATGAAGGACCTTCCAGCTATTTGTCCACATGTAAAATGATATGAACAGTATTGATGCAAAGACAATGATAATTGAAATGATCATGACTTGTAATTGAAGGTATTTGTTCAGTGTCTGAACGTTATTAGAGTGGATGATGTTGTGGCGCTTCTACCTACAGTAGAAGTAATAAGTGTTCATCCTCGAATGCGATTCGGCCTCGATTCGTTTAGCTGATAGGTATTGGTATTACCTTGAAGAGCACCTAAGCTAATGTAATAACAAATCACATATGAAAATGCTTCGAAGCTTACTTTCTCTTTCGAACTGTATAAAGACTTCATATAGTACAGATAAATTTCACATTTTAAAGACAGAAAGCAAAAAGTATTTCTTATTGTCGGTCGCTTTTATCTAAAGAAAAATGATATTTGTGTTTATTTGCACACGAGTAGGCCCCATGAATAGTGAAGAATTGCAGTAAAGCTATCAGACAGATTGCGTTCGTTTATGGTTGGCTTCCCTGCCAAGCTATCTTGAAACAGAAAAGCGAAACAATGTGGATAATACAAATTACCTTTTGCAAGAAAAAATTCAAATCTAACTTTTTATCAGAGTTTTGTTGCGTGCACTGAATGTACCACTATTGTGATCTCCCTATCTGTCTCTATTATCACATTTTTATACCTGGTGCATGAAGTTAATTCCATTTAAACATACTTTCAGACTACTGTATGTTATATGCAAGCAGTTGCATATACCCATTTAAATATCACCCAGAAATTGTAACGATAAAGATCTCAAAATATTTATCCATATTGAACATATATGCAACATATCAATGAAAAAAAGTTGAACAATTACAAAGTATAATCTTACAAAAAATTACCTGACATATATTGAGAAATAGTTGTCTATCATTTTTGGCAAATATGTACAGCACATGAGTTTGATATCATTGGTTTGACAAACAAACAAGGGGCTGTTCTCAAATAATGTCAGACCAGTGTCAATTAATTCTGTTTTCTGATTATTGACAAAATATAACACTGTAAATGACAGGTCAGTCTCTAATGTGAGTTATCCAGCAAATAAAGTATACATACTATGCAGAAAATGATTTACTTGTCAACATGTTGACCGCACTTGGACCTGCTCACCAATGGCGCGTCATTATTTGAAAATATAAAAGATTGCTTGACAATGAAGAAAGAAAGGATTGTGTATATAAAAAGCAGCAGCTGCAAATGAAATGCAAGACATATATAAGAAAAAGCAAAATTTTGTCACAGACATTATCCCGGGCCGCAAATTAGGCAAGGCTCCCAATTTGCCCCATTTTTTGTGTTTAGTGGTGAGGGGGAACATATGCCACCCAGTCACACACATACACGTTAACTGCTCTGGCTAAATAAGCTTTGTGTATGTCTTCTTTATACATTTCTCTTGCCTTACACAAACGCACTTTGTCGACGACGTTAACAAGCGACTGAGCTCCATTAGGGAGGAGCGGCCATTTAATGCTTCCAACAAAAACTAATTCGCACAAGAGGGAAAAAGATGGCATATGCCATGTCACACCACTTCTCCATGCAATAGAGTAATAGCCAGCAATTTTTATCCTGGCAACTTTACACTTTGCATTTTCATCATGGTGAGAAGAGAAATGGAAATGAATGTGTGGCAACCAAGGGGCCAAAAACATTCAGCAATATATAGTGCATCAAGTGTCACAAAACATTGAAACAACTCGTCAATTATATCAGTCCCACTACATAAAAATGAGAGGCAATTTTGCAAAGCAATATTTCAAACTGCTCTGTGGTGTCAATTTACAACCGATATTATATGCTCTTCAATGCATATAATACATAAGCAAGTCGGGTAACCGAATGTAAAATACGGGGCAATATCATATTATGCAAAACAAAATATATTTTACATATCCTACTACACTACTGAAAATGAAACAGAAATATAAACTGAAACAGAAACTATAAGCAACGCCACCTGGTAGCAGAAGCATATTAACGGATGTCATGTCCGCTATGCAACTCATCCAGGCCAAATTGTCATAATAGACCTTTTGCAGAATGCGCGAGCGCCGTCTGGTGAGCACAGCGCCAACACTTCAGTGAGGTAAAATAACAATGGTTGCTGCGTCTACATCACGTGAAAGGCATCTTCATTTTTAAAATTATTTAGCAAAATTGGCATGATTTGCAAGATTACTATTCAATCTAATGTTTTTATCAGCCAAAATGTCCCTGGCTGTCATTTTAAACGCCGATCACCCATCACTAAAGATAGACGCCCATAATTGAAACAGCATTGACGCACGATTCTCCAACCTCATTGAATGGCTCAGCTTTCTTGCACCAGGTGGCGAATGGTCGCGCGCATGCGCAGTAGTGTAAGTGGAGAAATGTCTATTTATAGACCTAAATAATATTTGATGCAGAAATTAAATTGAATATTCTTCTAAAAATGAGTCCTATAAGTATCACCATGAGAGTTGAGACTCGGCAAGCTGCGTTTATGACGGAGCTACTATTCTCTAAACAGGGTGCCACCTGTACAGTTGCTGCACCTGGTCAAGCAGGTGGTACCCTGTTTAGAGAGTAGAATGTGTCATAATCGCGGCATACCGAGGCTCAACTCTCGCGGTGACTACTATAGCTGTCAAAAAAATTACTATAAGTTAGATATACTCTACTTATACCCTGAAATAGGGTATAAGTGAACAGTTGGCAGCCATGCAACTCGTGCCAAGCGCAACAGTGCAATTAAATCTGCTTTTGCTTAAAGTTTCATCTGTATTCCTACATATATTACTACGAGCAGCTGATATTCAAGTTCAAAATGACACGTACACTACAATCTTACCATTCTGGACACGATTCACTTACAAATAACAATACTCTGCATGGATTTCCCCAGAAAGTACTACCTTGGGAACAGTTTAAAACCAGGGTATAGCTACGTGCAGCAGCTCTTCATTACCGAAACACAAAAACAGTTTTTAATTATAATATCCTAAATGGCATATTTCATCATTGCATTTGAATCATTTATTTCCTAATAGACATGGCAGCACATGCACATGCAGCAGAAAAGATTGATTTGAGAACAATATTTGCGCCGCGATTCCATCGAAACTATCACTGCATGCCTCCTATCAGCTTGTCATTTTGACAACACTATATTATACTCATCGACCATCAAAACTATATACTGTAGGCCATGCAATTAAGCATGAAACACGAATTACATGGTTGCAGCTTTGCAATGAAATAATGTAACGCATTTCCCCCTTATCTCACCAAAAATTATGGGAGGAAAAAGGGTGGTACACATAGATATATTGTATTATACAGTGTACAGTGGAAGAGGAAAACCGAAGTAGAGCAAACACGAGGGTAATACTTCATAACGACATGGTCGACTCATGAATACTGCATCAGTGGCCAAACAGCATCGAACAGAAAAGTTCGTTAATCACCTACTTTTAATGATCACCCTCGGGCGTGCAGTTTTAAAAATTCATTCGCTCGATAAACAAAACGAACAAGAGGTGGAAGGATAATTAGGAGCATGGAGAATGATATGCACCCGGTTTTAGGCTAGCATTTATGCTCAATGTGGCCATGTGGTTCTTTTATGCGGCAAGGTAAGTGTAAGTTTGCACTGCACAGAGAAACCACTCCTCTTCAAACAATGAAAACATCACCTAAAGGGTCTCCCTCAAGCGACTGTCAATCGTTTTTAAGCCCCTCTTTGCATCTCCCAAAGCTCATCTGCAATGTGATCGAGCATAATTAATGCAATGAAGCACTAGACCCTTTCCATACTGCAGGCCTAGCTGTCAGACACCAAAATGGTGAAGTGCACTATTGTTTGCACACTCTAAAAACAGATGGAGTTAAGAAGAAAAATATTAAGTGCTTGGGAAAGAAGTTATTCACATGTGCTATAGTATAGTATACCATGATACCAGGCTTAGTGACAGAAATTGATGTAAACCTGCCAATGAAACTTGTGTGGTGTTATTAATGGTGTAAAACTGCATGTGCATGGTCACATGGAGATGTAACTCCAATAGTGTATATGTGTTACCGACAATGTGAAAAGCATACAATCTGCCGAATATGATGTAATATGACCGTCACATCGCGCGCAAATACCACTATAATCCCTCCTTCACACATTTTGTAATTGTCTGCGGGACAGTGATAGTTTAGTTAGTTAATTTATATCAGGTTCTATTCCTGATGCTAATAGGTTCTATACACCCTATAGTGTCTTAACCGAGTGGCCCTCTATCACCAGCATTCCAATCTCGCACGCAAGCGTATTTAACCCGAAGTCCGTAGACCCATACCTTGGATTTTGGGCACAAGCATTTTTAATGCACACATTTCAGGGCCCACAGAGAATCCCTATGTAGAAATTCTAGTTAATTACCAGATGGGGGAAACCAAAGAACTAGTTTAGTAGGATTTTGAACGCGCCAGACCGGAGCATACAATTGTCGCGTTGTGACATCAATTCGGCAGATTGTCTGGTTTGGCAGATTGACAGTAACATATGCACTATTGCTAGTGGTGAAAGGTGATATAATACACTGCTTGGTGTTAATTCCACTGGTGGATCTAGCTAACACACAACCATACCAATAGTTTCACTGAATCTACATTATACCTATAAGAGATTAGTGCATTTGTATTTCAAGATCTAATGCAAATTCATTATTATGTTTAGCTCTTCCATTCAGATTTTAATCCTTGATTTTTATTTAACACTTGATTTACAGTGACAACATCTGTGACGTAATTTAATTGTTAGAATAAAACAATGCTCTGTTCTTGTGCTATTTCATAAAATGTTTGTTTTCTTTCCCTCCATACCACTGTTTTACTTCAAACCAAAGAACATAGGTAACCGTGATTATCATTCCTGAGTCATTATAGCCCCAAGTATTTGTTCCATTTGCAACATTGTCCAAACAATAGAATAAATGGAATAAAGAAATTTGGAAAAGAATGTATAAACATAAGGATATCTGAGGCACAGTACACAAATAATGACTTAATTGGTACAGTGAACATTCTGAGTGCTACTCAAAATGATATCACTTATTACATGTAATAGAAAACCCCATTTGTTATATGTTGTTATACTATATTTACGTCATAAAACCAGCCTAGCTAATAGCAGAGAATTTAATCAGAAATGAATCATCAAAGGTTAGGTTTCTTAATTATTGTTCATCTGAAGTAAATGAACCATTTATTATCTCATACGGAAATTAATAGTTGTGGTCTTCTGTGAGAAACGGTTACAAAGCAACAACAACTCTATAAAGTTTGTAAAATCTGATCTTGCTTTCTGTTAATATGTAACTATAGTAAAAGGATCAGAACAAGTGAAATGAACATACAGAGTCATATAGTCACATCAATGTAGGAAACACACAAAGGTACCATTGTCAAGGAAATCCCAATCAAGCTTTGCAAATCCCTTCCACATGATCAATGTTTTTTCTTCTCCAGAAGCATATGTACACTGAACGATACATAGCATTACGAACAATGCAAGTTACTGTATACATATTTGAATAAGGGAAGAACAATATTTTAAACATGCACGCCTCCTGTTCATTACGAGTCAACATGCATGGTCTTTGTTTCTTTATCGGTCATTAATTTTGACGTTTACGAGCCTGAGGGTAATCGACTGATGTTGTGGTGGCTCCTATCAACCAATATCGATTGAGATTTCAATGAATATACTCCACCATTTTGCCAGACATCTACATTTTAATAATAACTGCAACAATATATATTGTGCTCCAAATTTGGTTATTATTTTGTAACAATGCATTAATGTCTTAATACACAAATGGGAACTCGTATACATACCATATTGTATGAAATATTCAAAAGACAACATATGTTAAGTGTATAGTTTTGACATTATGGTTCATTACCTATTTGTATACATTGTATTTATAGACTAACTTAGAATTTCAAAACAGGAATTAATATTTTGTTGTTATAAACTCCATATGGTTTATCAATAAATCTCATTCGCAATTATACCATGTTCATGATCTATTATTAAAACACATTTTCTTCAAATTCCCAGTTTTCCAGATTTATAAGTTTTTTTGGGAAACATTCCCAGGGAATTCCAATATTTTTTGACTATTTCTAAATTCCTTAGTTAAGTTTGCCAGATTTTCCCTGAACATTGGCATAGCAAAAACCCTGATCTGGATATCTGCACCTCAAAATTTATAGCCATAAAGGTAATATTTTAATTATAATGTTTTATATTGTTTGCACTGCACATGGGGAAGTAATGGACATTATTCATCCGTTCATTTATCAGGACATTAAATCGCAGAATGCATTGTATAAATGAAGTCAACAAAGAGTTGAACCACACACTATGATGTCATGTGTATTTCAGGGTGTCTACCACATTTAAAATATAAAATTCCATGACTATTCCAGGATTTCAATGACTATTTCATACAAAATTCCATGTCTTTATCAGTGGAATCTCACCAGAAAAACTTTCCACCACAGACAGGTTTTCCAAAATAGTTTTAAATTAAATAATTTACGCTGCAAATGGTGCAAATGGTTTCCACCATAGAAAGGTTTTACTGGTATTAAATTGTAATTTAGTGCAGATATTATTGTGAACACAGAAAATGTTTAAATATCAATCATTTTCCGATGGTTCTCCATGACCAATTTCAAATTTCAATGACTTTTCCCGGAAATCCAGGAATTTCATGACAGTACAGTAGACACCCATACCAATTTCTAATTAATTAACCGTACACAATTTTCTAATTTTCTATTCAATAAGATATTTCTCTCTATTAAATATTTTTCAAAAATGTTAACAAAGGGGAGAAGTATTAGAGGAAGTTGAAGTAAACTGTGTTTCGATATCGCTCCTCAACTCTTCCAACAACTGATGATGACTAATTAAGTTGTGGTGGTGGTGGATGATGGTGAAAACTGAGATTGCGTGACTGCATGCTTTTCTACACATGCACGCCACAAACACACACTATATACACCCGCCTTTTATTATTACCATTATTCCAAATATCCGTTTTGCCTCCACCCCATCCCACAACCAGCCCCTTTCACGTCTCTTCCCCTCTATGCAGAAACACCCATTAGCAAACATAACCCCAACAATTTTTTATGTGCTTTATATCTCGTGACTGGTCAATTTTTTCAGTGTCATCCAATCCCATTGTAAAAGCACTATACTGCCTATATTATTCAAATACATTTATTGCGATTTTTAACAAGGTTTCCAATATTAGATTATATAGGTGCGCGTATCCAAATTCCTCTTTTGTTCATTTTTAGAGTTTACGATCAGGAACACTGTCATTCAATTGGTTTATAACTATATAAAGATTTCTTACAAATATTATATATACCTATTATTGTGGCTGAGGTAACTAGCACAATAATTGGTAGGTACATACAGTAAAACCTGTTTATGGTGGAATCTCACAGGACCGGAAAAACTTTCCACCATAGACAGTTTCCAGCACAGACAGGTTTCACTGTAAACGTACAGAAATATTTTCTAAAATCTCTATATAAATATTATCGGTTAGGTGAAGCTTGAATCACCAATCACAGTATTTTCGGCCGTGTGTAACGGCGGACAGTTCGTTTTGCACCAATCGGCAACAACTAGTTTTAACGCTCTCTGTAGCGAACTTTTGTCCCTAAAAGGGTCTATAACGTGAACACCCTACACATCTGCAATGCACCTTCCCCTTAAAAAATGAATAGACCAGTCCCATAGTTTAGGAGGTGCGCACTTGGGGGCGCTGTTAGTCAGTTGTCTTTCCAGGAGCACACAGTACGCGACAATACTTTTGGCCACAATTGTACATAGTTGCAATAAGAACTATTGCTACGCCTGGTCTTAGGAAGAGTGATCAATAATATCCCGAACAGGTTTGATTAAAAATTAATTTACATGAGTACCTATTCAATGTTAACAAGTTACTTCTTGAAGACTTTCTTTCTGAATTATGTCTAATATGTATCTTGATTTTGTTTGCATACACAATTCGACTACTATTCATTATCTCTTTAGTTTGCTGAGTCACTTGCTATAATTAAGTTTGCTTTAGGCATACAGTTGACCACAGTATCTCTTAAATTGATTTCATCTTATTTGGATTAAGTAAATTAATGGAATCATGAATATCACAAATATGCAATTTTTGTATTCATTGGAATGTTTACGCAATTAACGCGAAATATTAATTGGCATCTTACTTCGACTTTTGCATTCCATTTTGATAATATGGCTGACATAACAATAAAAAGCGCAATTAATTTTCACTAGACCTGCAGGACAATTATGCGTTCATTAGTCTAGCTCCTACCAGGCTCATTAGCTGCGTGGTCATTCATTGCATTTTATATTAACTGAAATTTTGGCAGAATGCAATTACTGTTTCCCCAAAAAGAGCTTCCAAGTAATAAAATTTAATAGATAAATGTCTAAACTAAGATCTGAGTTGACCTGGCTGGATCCAGTCACACACAAAAGTGGACAAAAGATATTAAAAAATGCAGCGTGAAGCGAGAGAATGTTTCATTTAATCATATTAAAATTAACAGATGGTGCAGTTATATTTTGTGAAATATGCATGGCTTGATTGCAAAAGTCTATTGCGTTTATTCCCATATATATAACTTTGCAGGAGAATAATCAGCGAAGATGTTGCTTAACATTTTTAAAGAATTGCGTCAGAAATTTATAGTCACATAAAGAATTATGAATGCTGCGGGGGAGAAAATGTATTTCGCCCAATGTTATTTCAATGTGAGGAAATGAAAGTGCGATATTGGCCAAGAAAATAAATGTATATGTTGCAAACTCTCCGTGTTTAACGGGGTAAAACGCTTTTAGGGGTCGCTTTACAGCTTAGTTGCAGTTTCAATTTGCGGATCCGTCGCCTTAATAATAACGTGTTATGAGTAAGCGAGTGCAATATTCATAAACTTGTCCTAAAAAGGTACTGCTACATATTAAACCCACTTCATGACAGCCTATATTCAAGCCATATTATAAAATTAAAGTATTATATTTTTCCATTTCGCTAAATTCCATCGCGCTACAAAAATCCACTAATCCCAAATTAAACATCCGACTTATTTGGAAATATTAAATTGGACTGAACTTAGTATTCCTTTATGTATACAGCGTGAACCGAAATATATTCAGAAATATAGAATCTATAACACAGTGTTATTTTCAGATCAGGAACTATAAGAAATATAATGCAGCATAATTTTAGAATAGTTGTGTTCTATAATAATAAATAGTTTTAACAATGGGAACAGTGAATTTAGTGGTGACAACTGGTTTAGTTTGTGGAGCAATATAGATATTAGTTCAGCCTTATAATGGCATATCAGATAAATAAGACATTTTACATACTATATACCAACTTAACCTAAAGAAAGTTAATGTAATATAAAATAATTCAATAAATAAAGATCACATTGGAGCATCAAATAATTGTATTTTCACCAAGTTAATCACTGTGATACTTGATAGTACAGCAACCAAGAAATAAATGCAGTGAAACCTGTGAACTTGACCACACTTACATGCTGACACCGCTGACACCTGAAAACTTTACCACAGTGTTATAAGAAATTAAACAAATAAAATCGTTCCCTTGACAATTTCCTGTCTTGTAATTTGATACCCAGAGATAAGGAATAACCCTCAATTTATTTGCAATTCCTGGTCATAGGGGTACGTTCTGACGTCATTGGTCAATTGACTGCCAAACTTTCCCCAGAATTGTATGCTTATTAACAACTGTACTACTGTATTATTTTTATGCTGGCTGTCATTGCCTGTGTAATTATTGCATATTAGTAGTACAATACCCTGCATTCATTTTCTATGCATTTTAAAATTTGCTGGGCACCTTCTAAAATCGACCGGATTTATTGGAACCGCGAGTGGTCAACATACACAAGTTTCACTGTACTTGAAATTCAGAGTTCAGCTGTGCGGCAAAACATTCAGATACAGTAAACAAGAGTGAGACTTATAAACATTTTAGAGAAAACTTTCTTGTATAGCATTGGATGTAACAGTACAATTTTATATTCTGTCATCTTTTTTTGCGCATACCAACACACCCAAAATTTCAAAGTTGTTACTATTACTTCATTTAATATTACTGCACAGTTCCACTGCGGCCTACTTCTTTTATCTCGCCGTTCAAACAACATCTAAAACTTTTGAGTGCAAATTCTGCAAGAAAGATCCTACAGAGCATAACAGGAGAGAGAGAGCTGGAAGATGCGACCGGTGCATGACGACACATGCAATATGCACAAAAAGTGCTCCAGGAATATAATAAAAAAAGTAAACGAACCATGTACGCACATCATATCAATATGCAGTTTCATGTAAATTGCAGTCATCGCATATAGATGTCACATTTGTGCATACATAAAGCGAAGGTGGCGCAAAAATCGCTCCGCGGGGAGAAACTACCATTCTGAATTTTCCTTATAAAACGCCAGAAACGTCTGGATTTATTGCACTTTTTAGCAACAATGAACGTTATTTTTGCAATGTAAAAGAAGAAAAAAACGAGGTCTGTCTGAAGGGAAGAAAAAGGAAAAGAAAAATCAGTTGGTTGCACGGAAAGCAAAACCTAATCGACGCAACGTTAACTTCGCATTTTCATGCATTTCCCTTTACTTTTCTCTCTGTTTTCTTTGCTGGTGGGCACTACTAATGGGTGCCTGTAAATGCAACGAGATGAAAGCAAAAACGTCGCTTTCGGCAACATAATTCCCTCCACAACATGCGAAACAGTACAACTAACATGCCAAAAAAGTATAGGCATAGCATCAACCGATATAATGATTATAATGGCAATAATGCAATGGGGCCTACATTAAAAATGACATTACAATATGCAATCTCTGCATACGAGGCCCTACCACAGAATTTTCACCTATATAAGTTATCACCTATCTCTTTTATAAACTATCCATTAATTATAAGAGATTTTCCATTGGGACAAATATCATTGTTCTAAGACATCTATATATTTACTTGATTATTATGTACAAATGCTATTTCCAATTTTAACTGCATCCAACACCAAATGGTGCTGGATTTATGATACCAAAAGCAAAGGGTATAATTGTAAGCTATATATAGGCCCTTCACGAGTAGATTTTCGAGCTCATTTACTGATTACTTTGTTGAATGTAAGGAAAGTGGTGAATATACAGGTTAACATATAAGTTCATATAAATCATTTGTTCATTTGTAAGTATGTCTAATGTTGGCTTTTCTATGGCGTCTGTCATGTATAGAAGATTGCACATGCTAATATTATGTTACTTATACATGATAATAGTGATAGTATATAGTAACAGTAATAGTAATAGTAAACGTGTGCATGCATAATGGATGGTACACATTATAGTGTTACTACTTTGGTAAATCCAAAAGCTTATATAAGGTAAATTTTATAGGTATAGGTCATGTAGACCAGTTATTGTACTTATACAGTGTTGTTCAAACATGCAGACAGGACTTACACTACAATGTGAAATCCAGCCGGTGGCTCCACCTGGTGGTCAGCCAAAAAACACATGAACTACAAAATCATTAACCTCAACGGTATCATGCAGAGGACATGCTAATATCACATAAACATGTAATTTATGATCATTCCCATTTTCACAGTTATACAGGGTTATTCAAAATGATGGACCCAATTTCATAACTCTATTGCTTCCTGAACTATATGTTGTATGTGAGTGATCAGCACAGCCGTTGTGAGAGCGTCCATTTAGTCTCTGATTTAACATTGCACTCTGAAGTATAGATGTATAAACTCCATTCTTTAAATTGTATAAGTATTCAACTGTAATTTACTTCATGCCTGTCACTATTTTTCAATTTGAAATATAGCATTATGAAATTGGGTCCATCATTTTGATTATTCACTTTCATATTTTTAAATGTGAAAGGTTTAGCAACTTAAGTCAATGGAAATCTTTGTCTGAAGATACATATATCCTATAAAATTATTCAAGATAACAATTCCCATAAGTATATTTTATACCTATACGTACAAGCAGAATGTTTGTATAGGATCATCTTGTCAAACGTACATTAGCAAATCATTCAGTTATCCAATTCCAATATAAATATTTTATTCCTCGTTGACACATGTGCCAACCTCGCTATATTGCAGAACCAAACATAAACCTGTCATTGCAATAGTACAACACTTCAACAAATTGCTGTCCATATCTGCACACCATACATATGTTACAATGAGTTTAACCAAGCCAGTGAGTTTGGCTTATAAAGGCGTTTTCTCCGTTAAATAACGGTTTTTTCGAAAAACATCCGTGAACATAAAAGAACCGCAGCGTGTCAAAACGTATTTGCAACTAGTTTTAGTTAGGTTGGGTTAAATCCTTTTGCCTGGGAAACTTATAACGCACTTGTTACGGGAGTTGCGACATTATACAGGGTGTAACGCACCTCAGAGCAAAAAATTTAAGGGTTTGGAGTGGATGGGCTAACAATCACATTGTCTTCGTTATGTACCGCCAAGATGATTAC
>JAQFZQ010001489.1:0-19186 GCA_034696005.1 Glomeris marginata | reverse complement strand
TAGGTCAAGGAGGCGGGGCCTGCTTCTGATTGGTCGGCGGCATCCTTTCAACACCCAATGGCCCCCTTATACTACTTGTAGGTATATAGTGGATGCAGGGGCGCTTTCCAAGGGGCCAACGGCCCTTTGGGGGTCTTGTGCAGTGTGGACAGTTGACATAACAGCTGATTGCTGAAAATCTTAGTTGTCATTCTCAATATATTGGTGGTTTATCTGGTAAATGTCAACTACATAATTCATATATTGACAAGCAAGAAATACTGCTTGGTTTGAGTTGCTTTTAAAGGCTACAATTTTTATAATACCATGTAGCAGTGAATGGTGTGAAATGCTGTCATTGTACCATATAAAGTTCATATGGTCATCAAGCTTGCGTGATCTGATGCGTGCGTTGATATACGTTCATTACACCTAATCCTCTTGCCACTAAATATCAAGCTCGTTACTATGCGTCTGCTAATTATTAATTTGGTAACATTTAGTTCAATTATCCCTGCTTTACATTAATTACTATAATTTGTATGCTTATACGTATTTCTGCCAATATACTGATATTATTAGTTATTTTTAATTTATTTTGAGATGCATATATTTCTTCACATGTGACTATAGGAAATGTAAATAACTTATTCAACACATTTTCTTAGCTTTACAATGATTTTTCAGCTAAGGAGTTCACTTTTCTTTGCTACCATCGATCCTGAAATTCAAACATTCATTGTGAATGTTCTTATTTAAAATATGTACTCCCAAAAATTACAAGAGTTAATTGGGACTAAATAACTAAATCAAATATGCTCTTCAAATTGGATATTACATAGAATCGACTTTATTCTTTATAAAAGATAGAAAAGACAAGAAGTTGAGGTTCATGGTACTCCTCTGTATAAGATTCCCTTGAGAAATGATTCAAATCATGAAATTTTAACCTTTCAAAGGAATTTGATGGATTTTTGTTCACTATAAGCATATAGTGAATTGGGAGAATGCTGTGTAGCATGTTCTACATGACAAACTGCAAATTAAGGAGAGGGGATCTGGCAACGCGTGTTAATTGAATGGAATTTCAGTTGGCACTGTATATACGCTAGACTGGTTCAGGATGGTTTTTGATTGCGATGGGCAGGATTACTGTTGGGCACACACATGGCAACGGGTGCATTCAATAAAAATGAAGCTTGGATGAAGGACGAGTCAGCACTGAGACCCCCCTATGGTGTTGCCGATGATTGCTCGCGCTCCCATATTGAACCACTGATCCTCTTCCCTGCTGCCGAAGGGTCGTTAATTTTAAGGTCTGCTCGCTTTTTACCTCGCTATCTCGCACAATCCCATCCCAGATCATTGGTTCTTCTTCTTCATCTTGGTTACTCTTCTTTTTTGCCCCCCGCGCCCACCCATCTTCTTCCTCTTTCTCTCCTCTCGCCAAGATCCTTCCTTCTTCTAAATCTTGGTTTCTGGCGTATACGTAGCTAGCTGTTTGTTTTTATTGAGGTCGTTCTAGCTCAGTGCCACGTCGTCCCAAGTATTACCAAGTTTGTTGTTCACCTGATTTGAATTTTTGATTCCCCACGAGGTGCCTTGAAGAGGGTCCCACTGATGATACAGTTTTTGGGCCAACTCTGCGGGTGATTTCAGATGAGGTTGGCGAGGATCAACTCCAAGTTATTCAGCTATATACTCCAACTTTCATACTCGGCTGGCTTATTTTTTGTGGAGTGAAATGTGGTTATATAGCCAGGTTTATGTCTCTTCATATTAGGTTCAGGGCACCCAAAGTTAGGACTTTTTCTAGGAGACGAAGTATATACCTAAAGGAGCTTGCTAGTATAGGGTTACCTGGTGAGGTGGAAAGATTATATTGCTGGATTCCAATTATTTGGCAGGTTCCTTATAAAAACGAAATGTTAATTTCTTTTTACAAAAAAATATGTTAATTCCATTGCGTGAAATGGAAATGAATGAGATATTTTCCATTTAAAATAGGTTTGTCAGTGTTTTTTGTGAGAACCATAATTTTCTCACAATAGTAAAAATAGTTATGTTGAAAAAAGGAGATTTGTAATTGCCAAAGTCCATGACACTCACCTTTAGCCTTCAATGCATGATTTTCTTCTCGGTATTTTTCTTTGATGTGGATCCTTGTGTAGCATATGAAATTACATACAGTATGAGATAACAAAAAGTAAAGTAATTCCTATTGTTTTAAAATGGTAATGAGGCGGAAAATGACAGAAGAATTCTGAAAACCGCAGAATCCAGTGATTGTGGAAAAACCTGTTTTTAAGTGTATGAACACTGAATAAATGTTATGACTAATAAAGATGTAAGCTACCTGTATTTTAAACAATTTATTTGTCAAAAAATAACTAATAATACATGGACTTTGCATTATAGTGTAATTTATTATTAGTAATTAATGTGAAAATTATTAATAGTAGACCTAATATTAAATAACTTCTGAAATAATGTTATTTATGCATTTATTAAATATTTCATTTTTGTGGTCTGCTCAAAATTCGCAAAACTGTATGACTAATATTAGAAACTCATAATTAGAATATAATTTATTATGGGAGTGGCTTCCACCCTCGCATATTATTACGTCATATAATGTGAGCATAGCCTGATGTGTATCGGCCAAACAGAACAGGATATGTTTTCTTCACTAGCCAATCAGTTGGCACAAAACATTTTCTAATTTGCTCATGGTCGTGCCTCAACTTGTTTACGTTTACACGCTATGAATACATTATGACGGTATTATTATTTACACTTATAGTAGAGTAAATATTTTAAAAAGAAACTTGCCTCTTGAGTGACACTTGTGGTACATACTTGTAAGTTATATTTTCATTGTGGGTTTTCGACATTTTGCTTCCCTGCAATAATGGTGTAAACTGTTGGATTTTAATTTGAAATTGTATGAAAGCTTCATTCCTTTTTTTACTGGAAAATTACGGCCATAAAGGGGGCCTTTGTTATGGTACTGAGAACATTTCCGATCCTCTCCTTGTATATAAATGCAAGGTCTGGTCCCAGAAAGGAAAGGCTTGGTTTCCCGTCGGATATCCGTTCTTGTTTTCAAGATACCATTTCCTAAATGTAATGATAACATTTGAAAGATGGGACCTGTGCATGTTTTGCTTTTAATCAAATAAGCTATTTGTTAAGCTGAATTATGTGCATGATAGTTAATGTGAAAGTCATTTTGTGGTTCACATATACTGCATCAATTAATAATTACATAAGCTTAATCAAAATATATGGATTATAATTATTATAATCCGAGCTTGACTAAAGGGAATGGATATATTTTCAGTAGTGAACTACCTTATTGCCATTGAAGTTGAACACATTGTATTTATGATATTCATAAAAAAAAAATTAAACATTAATATTGTTAAAGTGGTCGTTCATAAACTTCGTTATAACATAAAAGCAATGTCATGTTTATTTAGGTACCTTCCAATTGATAACCTAATTTAATTTTTTTTTTTACGCCTTACATTATATTGACTCTTGTACTACCGGATTTTATTCAAGTGCATAGGGAAACAATGTCATGGACTTAAAAATATGACACATCGTATTCCAAGAAATTTGAACTCCCTATGAAACTGACTTTATGGTCTCCTCCCTGGAAATTTATTTTGTGATTGTTAGCTAGCTGCCGTGAGAAACTTTTAAGTTTATTGTGTCACTACGTCTATAAGGAAACAGAAAAATGTATCGAATGTCTGTTAACTGATTAAGGAAATACAGCTGAATTATTTATATGTGAGCGATGAATCACAAAAACCCTGCTGTCTGGCATTTGGAAAATCAAGCTGTTAAGTTACTTTGCTGTTAAAGGAACAATCTATTAAGATTAGTTGATTGTAAATGTAATTATACCCAAAACGTGGAATACAGAAATCTTCTATCTATACATTTGAATATACACCTGTTCCTTGGAAGGTTGGTTTGTTATAGTGATAAATGGTAGGGGCAAATGGGTATTTGATGTGCAAACGACCTTATTATAGAGGGTGCTGATGCCAAAACTATAATAGACTGTAATTACTGTTTCCCAATCGGCTTGTATGTATTTCATAAAATTATTTCCAATGTTGAAACTATTACAACCATAAAATATGCGATTTAAGGATGTTTTGGTTACATGATGAACATACATCAATTTACTCACAACATCCATGTGGATTTTGAACCTTCCCTCGTGCAGTGGATTTTGTTGTAATTTTTATACTCCCACTCACCCTAAAAACTAAGTGGCTTGTTGATAACCCTTAAACAGATGTAAACACCAATATCCTTCCAATAAGATTTACTAGAAAATAAATTAAAAGCCATTAATTATTTCATATTTTACAGTGGCTTACATAATCTCATAAGAAAACTATAGCTTATATTATGGGTGCTAACATATACCTAGTAAATTCAAAAGACCAATCATAAATTGCAGATTAAACCCAAATAACCATGCATGTTTGTTGTTATATACTTGTCATTTAATCCATGATGCTTTGCTGTTGGTCCTATTATGATTTTCCCTTTACATTGCCATACCAATTACTATAGTTTGAGCAATTTGTAATGTTGCTATGAAAATTTTGTTCCTTATAATCCGTTAATATGATGTATATTTCATGCAAGTTAAATATAAATATTGGTTAATAGTGACTGTAGAGAAATGAGGTTTTTGAGCGACAAATTCTGTACTGATAATGTTATGTCCCAGCCTGTAATGCTGGTAATACGTATGAATGGGTGTTGTCTAGGGGCACAATGAGCAATAATAGAAAGATAATGATACACTTTGGGTGCACAGCAGGAGCGCCATTTTCTGCCCTGATCGGCGCCTTTTGCCACAATTTCCAATCATTTATCACGACAATCAGGCTTGCTTTGTTGGCGTCAGAGCTTCTGATTCACGACATTGTATATAGAGAAGCGTTGGGTTTTGTCCGAAGTCATGTTTCGTCTGCCGGCAGACCCCTCGGCCCATCTCACTCTCACTCGGCCTCTCTGGCCCATTTCCATTAGGATTATTGGGCGAACGCAATAAAGCGGAATAATGGCACCCAATGGCAATAGCGCTCCATTGCTCAACGCCATATTTAGGCCACAACCTGATCCCAAACTCTGCATCCTTTCTGTGCATCTATTTCCATGGGCACATATTTGCACATTTTTTGCCATGCCCTACAAATCAAACAGAATCCAAATTAACAGTTAACTGATATTAAGGTTAAACCATAGTTAAACTTGAATTAGCATGCTCTTTGCTAGGGCCAAAACTTCTGAAGTGGGGTGATTTGCAAAGAGTTATGAAGTAAGACTGCTATTTCTAAGATAGTACTTCTGAAGTGACATTTCTGAAGATGATTTTTGCTAAGACCCTTCTGAAAAGTAGACTTCTTTGCTATAGTATTAAACTTTTACATGATAATGCTATTTGCTGATAATTAAATAAGACACTTCTGAAGTAAGATGTCTTGGATGCTATAGTGTGTGCAAATTGAAAGGTTATTGCTCTTCATAATGTTCAATTAGGTTGAATTGTATATATGTACTGTGATTTATTTTTGCATTAATCTTCATTCTTGCCTAAAGCTTTACCTGAAGTTATGCAACACCGTCCCTTTCAGTTGAGCTTAATAATTTTAAATGCCTCAAAGAACCAAATGTTTAGACGAATTTTTAAAAGTTCTCTTCCGTGATTAGACTTTACAAACGGAAGCATTGAAAGGGCTTCGAAATTTAGGGCCACATGTACAGGCAGAACGACCAGGCTGCTGTGAAATGGTTTCAAGTCTTTAGGGAACCGTTCATCTTTGTGTCTACTTCACAAACGTAAAACACGCCATTTTCTATCGCTAAACGAGATGTTTAAACTGATACAAAGAGCAGAAACGATAATACACACATTGAAGGTGAGAGGGAAAAATAAATCTCTTTGAAATTACTGTCCACAATGGTAATCTTGCAGTCTAAACTGAGTTTTTAAGGGTCACAGCGATAATGGTAGATCAAATTCAGAGTTTGAAACGAGCTCAACATGGCTGAGGTTGAGGTGCCATTTTGCAATCGATAATAGCTATTTCATTGTAGGCAATGTCTCTGCTGGTGAAAATAAGTCCGTGAATTAAAATTAAAATACCGAACTAAAAATACATTTAAAATGTCATTAATATATTCAAACCATAAAAAATGTAGTTTAGAAAAGTTGCTGAAATGCATAATTTTTTTCCAATTTTGAGAAAGATCCAAAAACTAGTTTAAAAACGTCGTTATGCAGGGTGTTCCACATAACGTGATTTCTTTCTTTGTTAAAAAAATGAAGTTAGTTAAAAATCTGATCGACATGCTGTTATTAGTAATAAGGTGGGGCGAATCTAATAGTCACGTGACCTTTGACCTCCAGCAAACCGTTCAAGGTTTTTCAAATCCTAAATCGAAAACCGTAGAAGATAGATGGTTGGTGACAATTAGAAAGTTGTAGAGAATCATGAATTAGAGAGAAACAACATTTTTTCAGATTTTTATGGCGAGTTTTCAAATTGTAATAAATTATATTGTAATGAAGCTGCAGCGAAGATGTTAAAATTTTAAAAATCGAACGATTCCAAATAATGCAGGTCATTTGCTATTCCGTCTCTGACAGGTTTCACTGTACAAATTGCCAGTTTGAGAGTTTTGTGATCAGTTCTGAATAATGTGGCTATTGAACAGAGTGAGGATCATCTTTGAAAGCTGTGTAGATGAAAATGTGGCACTCGAGTCGTATTACCACGAGTGTTTTGCTGACAGCGTCCAGTCCACATCTATGTGCACTTCCGGTGGCGTTGCCAGGCTCTGGAGGTGGATTGCAGGCTGTCCACATGAAATGAGGCGTGAGCTGTTTTTTTTCCCTGCCCAACCACATGATTCACACACACACACTGCAGTTGAGATAGATATAGCGGTTTTGTGAACGCGTTGGCGTGTATGGGATATAAAGTAGGCAGCCAGCCCCAGGCTTGGGAGGATGCTCACTGTGCCATATTTGAGCCGCAATTAGACACTAACAGTAAGGTAGAGTAAAATGCAGAGGCAAGCATGGAATGAATGCATGGAAACTGCAGGAAAATTTCTCGCTTCGGGGCTTATGTGTTTGTTGCGATCGACAAACTTATGTATATTATAGGTTGTGAGTTGGGAATCAAATGTAACTTGCCCCCGTTTCCCCTTGCATATCACCTGAATTTTTCTAAGTTATGCTCACCAAAAGATTTTCCCACGATTTCGCACCGATAACATTGACATGACTTAAATTCCTAATTTACCAACGCACCTAGAATTACTTGCTGGCTATTACCAAGCTAAATTTATGGTATCATTATCATTCCATAAAGTAATTAAACGTTCATATGTATAATCATAACCTTTCCAATATTCTATAGTTGCATATTCTGTTCATTGTAAAACGACATGACAAATGGGACAACTTTACAATATAGTTGACAATATAAAACCAAACACTCTTGATAAAAAATTTTATAATACTATGTCAAAATCTGCAGCAGGATATTCAGAAAAAAGAGCAGTACAAAGTGAAGTTGATTAATATATATGTTGCCATGGAGTTTTAGAATAAAATGTGATTTGTCAGTTTAAAAGAATATATGCATGCATTTGCCTTTATCTACTCCATGTATATGGCAGCTGTTTTATACTGAACACTTGCATTTCTAAGTGCACCATACGTTGGTAATGGCGACTGTTTACCCGGGTTTTTCCTCTTGAAATCTCTACCTCAGTCAAGTGTCAGCATACAGAACCCGTTTACTCTGGCAGATTGAAGGTCCATTTCATTAGCAGCTTGCATGGCTTTTGCCATGCAATCGATCGCCAAATGTCACTTTAATTCCCTATACAAAACATATTTAACTGGCACCAGGCTGCACTTGGTGTTTGTTTTCCACCATATCAGGCTTGTAATTGCAAAACAAAATGTTTTTGATGGCCTGTTGAGCAGTTATCACTTGATAGTCATAATCTCATTGATATATTTTCAGCATATGGTCAAACAGCTTTCCACTTGTGTGCTTATTTCGAGTCCTATAGTCCACTTTTAGGTGAAGAAACTTGTTTGTTCTTCATACTTACTATTTACGATATTCGTATTTTTTCTGTAAACTGATTTAAATTTTTTTAGTAGACACACCTGTGCTCTTCTATATATTTTTCTATATACGACAAATGCCTTGTAATAATAAAAAGATAAGTGCAATGGACTTGTAGCTCTAATAACAAGTAATCTGTACGTTTAAATCCGCATCAAATCCCAGCTGAAGAGCAGTAAAATGAACAGTTATGCAAAGAGTTATGTAGCATGTACACATAAGTTCCATAAATATGCAAGTGAATCATTCGCACCTGTTGACCTCAACATTGTTTGCATGCATTCCTTCGTTGCTAATACCCAACTTAAAACGCTCGATATTTATTACATGACAAGATTTTTTTAACTCTTAACACTAAGCTCTATTATTTTGCAAATAAATTTGAATTACTTAATTCTAAATCAGATTTGTAAATGTGCTAATTTTGATCTGACGTAATCCCATTCTTTGTGCGAAATATTTCACCAATGAATCATGGTTGTGGTTACATTTTTCAATCCATGCTCATTGAAGGAGGAAGAACTCAAGGGGAAGAACTCCCACACAGTCAATGTATACAGAATGCAGTAATATAGTTTTTTTTTATTAATCAAATAAAATGAATAAAATATATAACCCAGTAGGAAAAATTACACACTTTGCCTTGCTTTTTTATATCTGTAGTATAGTATACATATAATCACCGTTGTGCGGGTGAAATGTTTTCTCATTCCTAGCCAGTGAGATCACCTGGTCACGTGACTTGTCAGCACGTTTTAGGTCTCTTGCATCCTACTTTTCTCAATACTTGTCATGTCAGTATACTATATACAAGTGTCGAGTTATGGTGTTGGACCTTTGCCAGCAAATTTCTCAGGTATTATATAGGTGCTTAGGGAGCATGTGCTCTCGGTTATTCCCTGTGGTTTTTGAAACCTGTGGCAATTTCAAGAATGATAGGTATTTTAATTAGGCCCATCCCAGAATTGACTGCGTTCCCATATCGGAACCACTGATAGGGTCGCAAAACAGAAATGGCGGGCTTTATGCCTTTGTAAAAACCCTTAAAACTCTTAACTTAGCCTCTGGGCAAATTGTCTCTTATGTGTTCTACTTTGTTACTCGTCCCAGTCCGATATCTTGCCCATACTTACCTAAACTATTAACAGTGGGCAAAAAGTTGAGATGAAACGATTTGACGTCAATGCAGCCACCCAGTTATACACATACATTTTTAAAGACGTCTATGTTTAGATAAGGGGAATTCCTATTGTGAAAGCAACTGTCAACTCCAGCGAACCCTCAATAATTTTTCACTCTTACTTTGCAATTTATTATACCAACTGCCATGAAAATTAAATCGCACTTATTTCTTACTACTTTTTCCAATAAACCTAGTCTGTTCAATTATGCATAAAAGTTAATAAAGTAGAACATTTGGAGCAAACTAGACTACAGTTTTAGGTATTAAATGACCTTTGAACTCGGTTTTGTCTTAGTTTTCATTTAAGATAATATGAAGGAGACTTCATAATTTTCTAAATGTATACATTGTTTTCATTGGATGGTAAATGGCGATAATATTACTTGCAGCACCATCTGTTGGCACATATTGGCATTGTTTCTAGTCTAATAAAGCTGCTCTGTGGGCAATAAATATTGAAGAAAGTAATTGTAATCATTCCCAGAAAATATTAACAAATCGATTAAGTTGTAATATTGAGTTTATTTGCAGAAAAATATTATTTTGTTTTGTAAAATGACATGTAGTTTTGTGAATAGCAAAGTCAAGTGAAGTATGTAACAAATTTGAAAAGTAAAACACATTGCTGGAAAGCATGTACTACTATAGGTAATTTGCGATTTTTGTCTCCACGTGACAAACGGTATGCAATTTTTAGCTTGTCTTTCTTGATATGTTTTACTTTCATTGACATCTTGAGGAAGTGACAACTTGGGAATGTCACTATTATGTAGATCTCTAATAAGGAAGTATTGAATTGAATTACCTACTGATTACAGTAATGCCTAAACTTTATAAAATAGAAAACCATTTGTGATGATCGCTGCGCGTGACTAAAACACCTAAGTACAGTTTAAGCAATGTTATTGTTGTCAAAAACAAAAAAATTGCTGTGAATCATACCTGTAAATACAAGTGTATTATACAGTCTGTAAATGTCGTTGACATTGCATGGCAATAAGGTGGGTGTTAACGGCGATGATTCACTGTAAACTTGTTTATTGGTGGTTTTTCATTTTCTCTTGTATACAGAAACCCACATGTAACAGTGCGGTAGTGCTGTAATTCCCGTATTTTTGTGTTTAGAAGCGGAAATGGCGTCATTGAGCCAATTTCAACACGTGTCCTAAATATTGAATAACTTTCCGCGGTCATTGTATTTTTCACGTTGCCAAAGGGGTATTAAAAAAAGAACGGAAATAACGCATTGAGGCTATTTGACCCCAACTTGACATTTTAGGGCGTGAGATTTGTACCTGCTCACCTATTCAGTTACATAGTTTGCCTGCAAGTCTAATAAAATGGCCGAATTTTTGGGGATTAGCAGGGATCCTGCAAAAGTTAGGTCTGAGTTTGACCAAAAGAGTGGGATATTTTCAAATGCAGATATTGACCAATTGTAAAAACAAAAACAGTTATTTGTTAAAATGCTACTTAGGCATTCAGCAATCCAAATGACATTGTCCTTGTGTTAATCGGGGTTTTTCATTATTAAAGTGTTGATTGTATGTTTTATATTTTTAACCATATGGGCTTATTTTCCATAATTTGTAATGCATATCAGAAAGTATGCATATTTTCAAAATAAAGTATTCTTGTAAAGTTCAGGATGGATGTCACACATGCTCTTTTAGCGGTGACATCATCTTTTTGAATATACATGAAGTTCTGTTTCTGCCTCTTGGCTTTGGAAATTCCCATTCTTTTTAATTTATTTACACAGGTACTATGTTGTTATACGTACCTATGTTATGTTGTAAACCTCCTGATTAATTCTATTCAAAATAAGTAACATTGGTATAGCAGTCATTTTCCACCTTATACACTATTTACATTTCATCTCATTGAATTATTTAGCTAGTTTTAATATAATACTAATGCGTAGCTATATAAAATAAGCGTGCAAACTTACCTAATTCATTTTCATTTATACACTTATTATTTAGTATATGTTTACCATGCACTGACTTGGAACAGTAAAATTTGAATTCAATATTTACCATTTCATGAACAAACTAATTTTTGAAACATAATAATAAATTTGTCAAAGATGTGTTGAACAATTATCGATAAAATAAATTAAGCAAATTACCATGGACCATTTATGGAAAACTACAAGATATCAAAATGTAATTTAATTAAAATGCAATATTTTAGAATGGGAAAATATAAAAATCCGATAATTCGTACATATTATTGTTATTCAGAAAAGTTGGTATTACGATTTATAAGAACATTAAATCATTGTATTTTGGCTTTTATATTCTCCTTTTTTACATAGTAGTGTCGAAAAACATAAATACTAGTAACTTGCTATTCTCTTTATTTTTTATGATCCGTGGCTGGAGTACACATATACAATGGTCTTGAAATATTCTATTCTCCTCCGAGTAGACCAATCGCTGTTATTGTTCGTGTAATTCTCAAGGGGGGGACGTACTTTTGTAGGCTAAACCACATGCGGAAGGGGTGTTTTTTCAGTTTTTTTAAGGGACTATTCGCCTTGAGGCAACTGTGTGATTTGTTCGTCACAAGCGCACCTGAAAAATGTCTAGCAAAGCAGTTGAATTTCTTTAGTTGCGTCGGCAAGTGGAAGGCGAGAGAAGAAGCTCAACGGTTATATAGGCCACACCTCAAACTTGGAAAAACGATTCTCAGAATTAAGGAACTCTCACACCCACGGATGTATCCCTGCGCCACTCCACACTTTTCAATCCAACCTCGATGATTTGAAACAAAACCTTTCATTGTTTGCACAAGTGGCAGGGCCCATGTTGACCCTTCTTGTATCCTCTTGTGACTAATATTTTTACAAAATATTAGGACTCTTTCCTTCCTATTACATAAATCAAATGTAAATACATTGAATTCCTTATTTATGACATTCAGGAATACAAGTCGAGTGCTTTGGCAATATATATGTCACAGTCCTTTCGTTAAATTCGCAATATATTCATGCCTTTTTTCTATAATTATAAAATAAAAGATTGCTCAAAAAATGCCTATTTAAAATATACCTACTTAAAAACATGGCTAGTGTGAAAACCTATGCCATGTTGCTAATATTGCATATTGAGGTAACATTATGCTAAAACCATTGTTGGGCACTCGCAAAACTTTGGGGTCTGCATGGGGTCTTTGGCATCTGCATGGTAATGGCGGCACTTTGAGCTAGAATATGGCATCTATATAGGGGAGACCAAAGTGTATTTGTTTATCTGCGTGTTGCTGAATTACCCTATAATCCTTTGCCAGATTTTACAGTGATCATTAGATTAAAGCCAGTATAATTGTCATTCTTTTAGTTATAGCCATGTAATAAACCATTTTTGGCCACGCACTATTTGTTACATAGCAACTTGTCATGCAAATCGGCATATGCATCTAGTCCATGTTTCATATTATGACATGCTATATGTAGGCTACTCGATATATTAAGTTACTCAACACATAACTGAACACTGAATTTTTTAGCACTATAAATTGCTAATGTTATAAAAACAGATCAGCTGGTTTATGAATGGCGTTGGGAAATGGTACTAGTATAAACTATACCATTTTGTAGCATTTGTAAAAAATGTATTGTATATTTATATTAGGCCTACTAATGAATGTTACAAGAAATTAATCATAAAGGATGTTGGGCACTGAGGCTAGCTTAGTTAGATCTTTTTATAAACATTATTGTTTACGTTTTTTGACCAAGAAACAATGGAAAGTAGGCTTATCTGCTGTGTGCAAAGATTACTGAAAGTGGCGGGAAAGGAAATTGTAATGGCTCTCGGCGTGAATATCTCAGTATATAGTTGTTGAAGAAATATATGTATGGTCCATGTACGTATTTGCAACACTGCCGTTAATCTGATATTGCTTACGTGGGCGATAAATTTGCATAGAAATGATAACAATGTCGAGTTCGAAATGAAAAACACTCGTGCTTATAATTAAAAGCACATGTATTCACAAGTTTCCTGGCGCTTGTTCCCAGAAGTGACGTGTGGAGGCGCTGCAGTTGTTTTCTTATATCTAGCAGCACCATAATGGTGCAGCAGCAGCACTAAAAGCGATGCTAAAAGGTTGGCCACGGCGCCACCACACACCAAAAAACCCCAGAACAAGCCAGGAAACTTGTGAATATGCATATTTTAGACCTTTTATATATAGGATCTTAAGTTTTCCTTTTCTGGAAAATACTTTTTATTAATGAAATTTAGCCAAGTACATCATTTTGTACGATTGAAGCTCGGCGTTTTGCTTGGTTTGAGAAAAAACACAATTACAGCACAAAATCATATACAAAAACGTGCTATATTTTTCGTTATTCATTGGAAAATATCAGAATGCTGATACAGGGCAGCTGCATCAGGAAAGGAATGTGATTTTGCAAACAACATATCCAAAATGCGAATAATATTCTTCAAGGTTATGCTTTCTTTCATTCAAATTCCTTTTATTGCACAGTCTTGTCTCGAAAGTCCCTCCATGTTGACTGCAAGATTTAAAACAAATCCTAGTATGTGTTTGAATGAGGAACTGGCATAAAATATCTTGAATACTTATATAAAAAATAAATAGGGGTAAACCGTGTAAACAAAATTGCACGGATTAGGGATTAAATAATAAAACTTTTAATATTCCACACACGTTTCATGATGGAAATTTTTCAATATTAGCCTGTCAATTTTTGAAGACGATCTAAATAGCCATTGGCACTTGAGGGTCCAACATGGTTTGAGAACGCACCCTTTGACCCCTTGGCTCGAGATGACTCTTCAATCTCCTCCTCCTCCTTTCATTTATCTGTGCACGAATTTCTGCAACGTTTCTTGATTGGTCTGTGCAAGAGGGTGAGTGATGTGACGTGTGCAAGATTTCTTGGAATGACGCTTCGTCCAGAAGCCAGCCGTTTTGGCTCTCGTTGCCAAATGGTAGCGTTGCCAAGCAAGAAGCCAGCAAGCATAATAGCCATGTGAAATTGTCTTGTGGTCATCATCTAGTAGAGCTCTTTTCCCGCCAATGCAAACACCATTAAGGAGCGTGTGCAGTGGCTAAAACCGCACTACAGCTCTAAAAAGCACGTGCTCCAAACCATCCCAAAGTTCTTTTCATACAATTTTCCTCCCCCATTTTTTGCTGTAGTGGTCACGATAAAGATAAACTAGCATTTATAGGCGAGGTAGTGTTACGTGTGCCCTTGGAGATGGGTGACTTTGAGGCAAGAATAAGCGAAACTTCAGCAATTGTGACGAAACATCGTTGGTTGTTTCAAGAAGAAGAAGGAACCACCTGTTGCAACGCCTTGGACCCTTCTTCCACTTCCTCCACTGACCACCAAGTCCATCTTATCGATCGCTGGGAATTTGGAGAAACGGTGCAAGATTTGGACGCTTTGATGGAAGAGGAATTCGGAGGCCCTGGTGACGTCACAAGGAGCAAAGAAATGTGGCTGCTGGAAGATGTTGGAAGTAAAGGTGGAAAGTTGGACTTTGACTGTGATAATGTCAAAGTTCAACTTCCTTCAATGCCATTTGCACAATTGATGCAAAGAAAGCCAGTGCTTGAGCCAGTGGACATTTTATACGAGAACGATGAGGATCTGTTGGTGTCCGGCAACACTTTATCCTCGGGGGAAATCAGTCAGGAAGATATGCAAACTCAGATGACACTTTCCTGGTCTGATGAAGACCTTCCTTTCTACACTGCTCCTCACGGGAATGGCAACAACACTGATAACAGCCTTTTGAAAGGTGCAGTTGTTGCAGGTAATGAAGACAGTTGGGATTCGAGTAATCGCCAGCCTTGCAAAACGACAGATAGTGAATCACAAACTACTTTAGTTGAAGAAGCTGAAGAAAGGCGGCAAAATCCAGGAAAGCTGGACCCGGATTCGCATGAAAAGGAGCAACAAAGTGAAACACTCGATGATGATGATGTTGAAACGCCGAAAGTCGTTGTTCCAGCAGGTATGGGAATATTTTAGTTCCTCAGTTTATATACAGTGTTTCATTCTGTTCTCATCGTTTGGTGAATAACACGAAGGTATGTTTTCTGTTTATTTGTGTTGGATCGAGGCCATGAAATGAAATTGAGAACTCATAAAATTAATAATGAAAATTGAAATTTTGGTTTTCTGAATTCTCAAATAAAATGTGTTTATGTCTTTTGTTTGAAATGATTGATATACAAATCTCACGCTTGTAAAACTGCATGAATTGTTCTCGACAAATCAATTTTGAGACGTTATCAAATATTGTGACAATTTGTGGTCCTTCAATCCAAACCTTGATCCAAACAAGTTAACATGGAATATTTGAAAATTTGCACTCAGTATATGGACTAATTTGAGAATGAAATGCAAAAGGAGCTAATTATTTGAATAATCGGGGTTCTATTATTGTGACGTGATAAATTAGGAAGCAGCAATTGTACAATATTAATCTTGTAACTATCCAAATTTTCTAGACTTGTCAGTACGCTAAATTAAAAAACTACGTGAATGCGAGATAAAATTGTAGAAAAAGAGCATTCTGAGAAGTCAGGCTATGGATGAGTCACAACTTTTACAATTGCTGCACGTAAATACTATAATATTAATCTATTAATAGCATGGGACAATTATATAGGAAATACATGAGCTTGCAAGTTTGAATGTCAGGAAAGATACAGAAATTTAAAATTGAAGTGAGAATGACAACTCAGGAAGTTTTACATATCCTACTCTTATACTGCATGCAAAAGAACTTACTCATTGAGTCTTTCGAGGGAAATCCTGCAAGGTTGTTGTAACCTTTTCCTTAATTATTCATTTTTGAGACTATACAGTGTACCTACCTATATATGAATTCGTATTTCCTTACATTTTCAAAAATGCATTATTGGACCAATTATGTGATTCATTGAGATTATGATGTGTCTAAATGCGACAGTATTTAATCGGAGTAGCATACGATTGCATACAATATATAGTATGCAGTCGAACATAATTATAGTTAATATTTGGCAGCTGAATGAAGTGCAGCCTCGAAAAACGATTTAACTGAGCGTTTTGGTTCTGAGAAAAACATGAAAATCGGAATAGTGCATATTTAGCCCATATACTGCACAAAATACCCCAAAAATAATACAAATTATATTTAGAATGATGCACGCGTGCATCAGGAATGTGATTTTATAAATAACTCGTTTTCACAAAAATGTTTTATCGTTTTTCGAGGCCGTAGATTCAATTATTATTGAAGCAGATTTTTTACAGAATTTCTGTTTTTAAATTTTTCTGAAAGAACAATTTTATTTTGTTTGCAATATCTGAATGTTATTTTATACATATGTATTCAATTATTTTAGCTTGTAATTTGATCTTGCATACAATAGTATCGAATTGAGGCTATTATAATATTTGTTTTCACTTCCGCTATCTGATATACAAATTCTTATATGCTATTTCATCGACAAGGTTTTAATTGGAACGTATTATGACGTATTTGTTATTGCATGAAGATCTTATATAATGTGCAAGCTCTTTGTAGGCCTATACCATCCCATTGCTTGCATTGTGTTGTGAAGGTTGGGTTTGTGTTATGTTGGTGTACACTGCAAAAGGCTTAGGGGTTATACAGCAGCATTCGATTGAATGTTGGATGGCTTCGGTGGCAATATTGCGGCGTTGCAATCTTTTGTGTTTATGTGAAAAGAAGAAAAGAAGAGCTTGTAAAGGCCGATTGAATTGCGACGCGTTTTTAAATGGTCCCAGTGGATGTGACGACATGGTTTTTGTCAAAGCAATACAATAGGGACCGCAATCACTCAATCAGTCGACCTTTTCAATGAGAAGAGTGCTGCAGCTTGAGTGGATGCCACACTGGCGGATTTTATCGATTTTTCGACCTAAATAAGTCCATCCGTTCAATGCAAGACGCATTTAGGCCTATCGACACTTTATAGGCCTAGGAGATACATATCCTGTTCGTCTATAAATATACAGGGTGGACGGAAAGTCTAAATGCGAGCAATCACTTCCAAACCATTGTAAGGTAACCAAAATTTGAATAGGGGACAAATAGGGAATAATGGGTTGCAAACACAATGGTGTGTTCCAATTTGCTGTACGACCTTTGCTTCAAGGTCATCCGTGTTCTAACTTTTGAATTATTTGAGAGAGTACAAAAATGTGAATTAGTGGCATGGAGAGCACTGAATTTGAATGCCAAAAACGGTGGAATCGTGATTTTATCGCATCACGGGAATTAACAGCTATGGAAATTTCTGCGGCAAACATCGCAGACAGATGTATAGAGCGATGCAGGGAAACCATTAACGTTTTATCTGCATGGTATTAACCTATAGGTTTGATGCATATAGCCTCGATCAATAGGACACAATTTATAATTGACAATTTATATTGTTTATTGAATATAAAATATGAATAGGGCTACTAGAGCATAAAAAATTATAAAACGGTGCATGGCTTTACTTTCTATAATAGCATAATAGGATGAGTTAATTGGCATTGGTTAATTTTGAAACGTCCAATCTTTATTTGGTTCGCTGTGAACATGCAGCTATTATATTTTATAGCAGTTATGTTGCAGAATGCCCTTTCTGTTTGTGTACTTATAAAACATTGCTGATCAATCAATATCTTTTGAACTGTGATATAGGGGGAATGGTGGTGGTTTTGAATAGGATGTAATATACAATCCCGAGCGAATGGTGTGTTCGAAATTGCCGTACGACCTTTCCTTCAAGGTCATTGGTGTTAGCTTTTCAACTGTTCAATACCCATTTCGAATTAGGCGCTGGAAGAGCGCCTAATTGGTTTTGTTGAATGGTTGAAAAGTTGACACCAATGACCTTGGAGGAAAGGTCATACAGGAATTTCGAATGCACCATCCCCTATCTAAATATATCACAGTTCAAAAGATATCAGCAATGTTCACCCTGTATAAACTGAAACATTAATAATGCCAGATTACAATATGTATAGGTATAGGGTATGGTGATAATGGTATAAATAATATGCATGGTTCAGTTTGTCAAAATAACTGATCCGCTGTGATTTGAGGGAATGTAATCAAATAGTTAACAATATATTTAACATGTTTAATTAATTAAGCTAGTTTATTACAATGTAACATAAAATTTAATCTCGCCCTTTTAGCGTTAAGGAACGATTACCATGCATGCACATTGATGCTTATATAATTATAATTTAAATAAATGTGAGCAAGATTGGCAAAAAGATTGCAGATGTAAGTTCGAAGTCGCTATATGATGTTGCTATAGTGGCTTTTATCATCAATCAATTAGTGAAAGTGAAAAATTCAAAATTGTGAATTGCGAGGCAAAATCTTTATCTAATTGCCCGTGTTGAACAATAGCACATTAAATACAGTTTATGTTGGCTATTCAGATGTGGAAATATGCTCTACTTTTATATATAGTTTTAAAAATGCCCCATGGCTCACATTTTCCCTGTCTATTCACCCCATTGTTTTCAATACTGATGAGAATTCTAACTGAAGGGCATTTTGTTGTCAATGCGCTTCCCTGCTAAGCAAATTTAAATCTTTGCAATGCTGCTGCTAACTTTTATGCATTTTGTGTATTTAGTATTTTTCTTATTATTTGAAATTTATTCGATGCTTCAATATTACTGTTAATTCCTCCCATTTGTGTTGTGTAGAAGTACTGCAAAATCGAGGAATGTTATTGGATAGCTCTATACACTGTAAGAAAAATGTTGGTCATTATGTTAGTCAAGACTTGTCCTAAAACTGACCAGTTTATGTTAGTCATA
>JAQFZQ010001488.1:0-19194 GCA_034696005.1 Glomeris marginata | reverse complement strand
GGTTGAGCTCGACAGCGCTCTTCACAGACCAATTATACGAGACAACCAATGGGAGGCTCATGAAATTGGTCAATTGGAAATGTGAGTTATTATATAGGGCTACCTACAGCTTGTAATTATTAAATGGATCCTATTTAAAGGGACAGTCACTCTATAGAATTTAAAAAAAAATACAGAATATTCACTAGGCAAAACTTTATAGAGAAACAAGTAGCCTACAGTAAACCTGGACAAAAATATGGAAACAGCAAGTTTTGTGGACAAAAGTGTGGAAACATTGCAAACATTTGACTTGGGCCAAAATTTGTAAATGATTGCTTTGGAGTATGAACTCCTATGGGTTATCAAATGAATAACTGGCAAGAATATGAATGCATTTGCTGAATCAAATGTGTATATTACGAGAAGATGTAAGAGTCAAAAACTGCAGAAAAAACCATACTTGAACCAGCCCCACAGTGAGGGTGACAATATCATACGGTGCTGAAAGAGAGCATGTTCCTAAGGTTTTTGCAAATTTAAATGAAACAGGATCTATAAACAACAAGACCATGACCAGGGAGACCAGCAAAACAAGCAAATGAGGGAATCACATCTTAAAGAAAATTACTATCGAATCACAAATGAAAACATCAACTGATCTGGCCAGTCAGTGGAATGCTGTGAAAAAGCATACTGTTAATCCAGATTTTGTGATGGAGGTGTAAAGGTGTTACCTAACAGATGTTTCTTCCAGGTTGTGTGCAAAAGTGCATAAAGTATCCACTGTTAATAACAGTGTGGGGATGCTTTATTTTGCATGGAATTGGTGTAATGCAAGTTGCGGAAGGTATACATTACATGCTTGAGCATAAGAAGATATAATGAAAACCAGTCTCTTTCGATCCACTCAAAAACTGTTTGCAAACGAAGTCATGCAGTGTTACATTTTAACAATATAAAACCCCTACAAACACATGCAGGAAAATAAATTAGATTTTGATCTAATTTATTTTCCAGATCTGGATCCCATAGAAGATATGTGGATGATTACAAATAAGAAATTTAAGACGCAATAGATTTTCTCAAAGGCAGAATTGATATAACAAATGTGCAAACCTACCTGGAAAAAATTACCGGCAACCCTTAGTGGTTCAATACCTAGATGTATCACAGCTGTGATATGTCTCAATGGACATGCTATAGTATATATACACCCATTACTGATTTACAGTAGATGAATTAGTTTCTAAACTTTTGTCCACTTAAATTCCGGTTTCCATATTTTTGTCCTGGATTATTTGAGTTGTATTGTCAATAGCTGTTGTCCTGATTGAGTAAATTATCCAGCAGTATTCTTAAATGAACTTCAGGTTTTGATGTCTTTGTTTGAAGTTTCAAAGGTTTCCATACAGTTCATTTCTTAGATATTTGATTTGAAACACAAACGTGCACTTTCCTACAGGCTGGTTTCCAAACTTATGACCAGGAGTTGTAATGTGTATACCAATTCTCTATAGTTAACGAGTAATTAATTAAAACCGGTGCGAGTTTGGCGTTGTTTTGTGTTTCGGCCAAAATGGGCCGCCAATCGAATGACAGTGGCATTGAAAGCGCGAGGGGTGCAATGCAAATAGGACCTATTTGCATTTTATTTAGTGATTGTATCCCTATATTTTAAAATATATAGAAACTGTTAACGATATATATCGATACATCCCATACAAATATTATAGAGTGCAGATTATAACTTAATAAATGAGCTGTTCCTATATTGATGAAATATTTTGTGTGGAAATGGTTTTTCCGCTTTTCTCTAACGACGTATTTGTGTTAAACGAAAAATGCGTCGACGCACATATTCAATATACTGAATACGTTGCGAATTTGGATTACGTGCATAATTAAGCTCTGTAATGGGCATCTGTTGGAACTATAGGTATTGGGGCTTCTTGATTGATATATAGGACGTATGGGTTTCCGGTTACGCTGGCTTCTTGATGCGCAATTAGGGCCTCATTGTAGGGGGCGCTGTTATCGTTGGTGTGTGCAGCTCTTCGCAGGCTTACCACCCCATTATCAGTCTACATGCACACCATTCATACTCTAATAATATATAGTATCGGAGACGGTAATGGACGTGGACGGCACGATTTACTCGCAAAGAGAGGCTTTCCGCTCTAAAGAACCCTCTCAATCGTGTACAAATTGGCCCAAGGCCTATACACCTACCCTATATATCCCACCCCAACCCACAATCTAGCTTGTTTGCCTCCATCTTTGCTCCATCACTCAATCCGCCAACACTTCCGCAAAAACATTTTCGTTTACATGCACGTATTGACAGCGTAAACGACCACATAATTCACTCAAAATGTCTGCACGTATATAACAAAAATGGCCACATCCAAAGTAAATCTCCACTTAATAACAATATTAAAATGTTAAAAACCTGTCTAAGCATTGGCATTCTATATGCGATTTTAACACCCTTTAAAGGGTGACCCATCTTCAACGGCTGAAAAGTTAGAACATAGATGACCTTGAAGATATCGCAGGTCACGTGCGATATGATTTTCGTATTCCCCCATATGACTTCCTATTCACTTACTCAACTTTCACACAGCTACCACTCACCATTTTGAATTCCGCCGATTTTTCATTGCAATAATAAGTCTGTCGATGGCGTTCGGCCTGGAAAAAGCACACAAAAAGTAAACTTAGAACACAAAAAGTAGAAAATTTTATCCTGTACAGTTCGAAATAATTCGCTTGAATTTTGGATAATTCGTTCAAAAGTTATAGACAAAACTGTCGGATTCAACACACCTTTGAATCGTTTCCACACTCTAGAACTGACGAAATTAATTAAAAACCGGTTAATGAAGTTTATTTTATTTGAGTGGCCATACAAAACCGCGAATCCATATCTTCAGCCGTTCTTTTGCTAAATTTCGCGTAAATTTTACGAAAACCGTTATCGACGGTTACGACGCCAAGGGACAGCTACCGCCACTGCCGCCACTGATTGCAGCGCTAAAGAAAGACCAGACTTTTGTCGCACCCTGTATATAGCTCTTTTCACAGGCTAATATAGGCTACTCTGAGCATTCCAAAATAAGTTTTCGGGATTCATTCCGCTTTCCGTCCACATCCACAGGTACTGAGCTACTTATATAAAGTGGCATTTTATATATTCTAAAATAATGGGACTTCACTTTGGGGTCAGAGCGAAATAAACAGGTTTTTGGAAAAGATGGCGTCTGGAATATCGAATGAACAGTGTTACATAGTGCCCTTTCGGCGAATATCGATTGGCTCGAATTGGACCAACTAACTCGAGCTACGATTGGACTTCTTTAAAAAACAAACTCCGTGTTTTGGCCCCAAGGGTGAGGGGAACAAATGGGAGGTGGGTGCGATAAAAGAAAAAACAATTAGGACTCGTTTTGGATGCGATCATCGCTCGCAAATCGCGACTAATTGCCAATTCGCACTTCTCCAATTGTACAAGTAGCTCGGGGGACGTTTCGTTATTTGGCAGCGAGGGGGCGCAGCGGGCGTTACTTTCTCTGTATTCAAACCCCTCTGCCAACCCCATTGTGCAAACCGACAAACATCATATTATTATACGCATGTACAATTGTTGGTCACGTAGCACTTGCACAATTGCCGATTTCGGACGTTTTCAACGTTTCAATGCCCACTGCTTCATTCTTTCCCCTCCCCTTTCCCCCCACCCCTTCTCCAACAGTGGGAGGCCCCGTTTGTCTTTGATTTGCATCTCAATCGCATCTCGCTGCAGGAGATGAGCACCCTCGTCGCCAATCCCGCTAATTTCAACGCCTTACTCCCATTCATTTCCCCATTTTCTCTTCTCAATCCCTCAGCTCCCCTCCCCTCGAGTCGCGCCGAACGTTGAAGCCCCGCCCACCGATTACGGCGATTGGCGGCGTAGAACGCCGCCGTCCAATCGCCGATCGCAACAAGCGGCCCCTGCACGCCGTTAAATGCGGCTCGCCCGCAAAGCAGCCAAAACGTTCGGCAAACGAGCCGAACTTGAGAGCCGTGTGCAAAAACCACGTGACACGGACGTTAGTTTGGCGGCCATTATCAAGCGAATAACTTGAGATGAGCGGCAGGTCGTTTCTCATCCGAGACATCCTCGCAGGACAACATGGAGTAGGAGAAGATGGTGAAGGCAAAAGTGCAAGTCAGTAAAAACCTTCGTTTGTAAACTTATTCCATGTGTCCAATCTAACTTCACAATCTCAGGATTATCAACGACATAAATTACTCATTTTATCCAAGACTCAAAATAAATAGTTGTTTATTGATACTGTTTAAATTATAGTTATTAATATTGCAGTGTATCTACTAAACTTTCATTTCAAAATTCCAGTACATTTCCTGTATATTTAAGGAAATTTATAACTTTTTCCAGTAGGACAGAAAGTGAAAGATAGTTGCATAACAAACAACATTAATCCCTTTAAAAACTGATGAATAAGTGGAATGAACCATCGGATTTGAAAAGTCTCATGCTTTTAATTGGTATTTTGTTCAGAGCAAATTAGAAGAGGAACACAGAAATAAATAAACAAAATTATGTAAAATCTCAAAAATGATATAAGGTAAATGTCCCTATAATGGGACGGTTAAGGGTAGGTTGGCAGCTTGATTTGAATGTTTTCAGCCCAGAACAATGCAACAGTTTCCAAATTTGTACCAAAAATAGGTCTGACTATCCTTCATAATATGTGGTATATAAATATATGCTGTGTTACTGAGGTAGTGAATGAAAAAATGTAAGAAGAAATGTTTGTAATGCACCTATATTGGGCCACCTGTTCCTGTGATGGATCCTATATTGGGCCATTCTTACCAGTGTTGTTTGTTATTGAAAACAATAGGGTACAGTAGAATGTGATTTATTGAACAGTTGAAATACAAGAACTAATAATTTGTGATAGTTTGCTAGCACCTGAAAGTTCTAATGCACTACACAGAACAAATTTATGCGTTATTTCTTATTCACCCCAAGACGTTTGTTGAACACATATGTCAACTGCCTGTCGACTACTATAACGGCAGGTTGAGGCAGAAGTCTTTCAATCTGCCCTCAGGAAATGATTGATATATCACCATAAATAATAATAATCATAGAAAGATATAATGGTGCTAAATTGTGCTGCAGAGGCCCAACTAAGGAACTTACAGGACTTTCTTGTTCCTAAGTTGGGCCACCCCCAAAAGTATTGCAATGCATTCACTATAATTAATTTTAGTCATAATTCTTTGTAAACAACTATATTGTGAATACGGACCAATTTTTAAAACCACCACAAGTTATGAACTATGAAACCTGTTTGCTATTGACAGTAGACTTGCCTCTTAGCAAATCCTGCTAGCGGATCCAACACAATCGCACACAATGTGCAGTAACAACTTCAGATTTTTATACTTCAAAGAGGGGTGAAGATCTAAAGGTTTGATCATGCCATGGTTGTTGCACATATTCCAAGGGAAGAGCCCATTATTTTTATAAGGGTTTACATCTTGCGGAAATATTGTTTTTGAGCAATTACTTTTTAATGTCCCATTATAGGAGCGTGGCCCAACATAGGTACACTTACCTTATTTTCCAGAATTAATTTAAGAAATAATGCCAGTATATTTCAAAGATTTCAAAGGTAAAATAAAAATATAATATTTAATTCCAGGTTTTGCAGTTCAGTAGACAAAATTGTTATTCAAATGTGCATAAGGTGGAAACTTGTATATTGGAATCTAAATCGCATTGCCAATTTGTCTAAGGAAACGAATTCCTGCAGTAGGCCTAAAAAGGCACATTCTTAGTTGTCAATAAATTTTATAAACTGTTAAAAATGTGCACAATGGTTTTTGAAAACAATAAGCAAACATGAAATTAACTGTAAGTGCAGCTTTAAACTGCTGTCAAGATTTGTGATATACATGTATATAATAAAATGCTTGCAAGTTGCATGAACGTTATATACTTTGGATACAACTTCTATAAGGGGCATGAGGCCTATATGCCTGCAATATGCATTGAAATTGCAGATGCGAATAGACCTTTTGCAGAATGCGCGAGCGCCGCCTCGTGAGCACGGCACCAACACTTCAGTGAGGTAAAATAGCAATGATTGCGTCTACATCACCGATCACGTGAAAGGCATCTTCAATTTTAAAATTATTGACCAAAATTTAATGTTTTTATCAGCCAAAATGTCCCCGACTGTCATTTTAAACACTGATCACCCATCACAAAAGATAGACTTTCATCATTGAAACAGTATTGATGCATGCACGATTATTCAACCTCGTTGGATGGTTCAACTTTTTTGCACCAGGTATAGCGAGTGGTCGCGCGCGGAGAAAGGTTTATTGCAATTCCAGTCTAATATTTTGTACCTTGCATATTTATTCTTTTTTTAGAAATATAATCATTTTATTACTACATTCAATGATATTGCTTTCATATTATGCACGAGACATAAAGTATCATGTTTGGTGTGGATATATGAGGTTGTATACCAACAACAGGTAAATCTTTCCTCATAAATTTATTGACGTGTTCGTCTACATGTTTTGGCTACAACACGTAGCCATCTTCAGGACGGTTCTTAACAACAACAAAAAGACAAAAGCAATTAAATACCAAGGAAATTACATACCAACAGAGGAGCATAAGCAAAGTTAGGTAGAAGGACTAGTAGTGGTGGTCATGGAGAGAGTTGTTTGGAGTTGGTGGCAGTGTGTTAAAACTTCATGATGAACAGTGGAGAAAGTTTAGCTTTTCAAAGAGCAGGAGTGTTCGTGGTTGTGTGAGTGCATGTTTTAGCGGAGTGGGAGTAATGTCTACCCAACCATTTCACAAGACTGCCTGTGTGAGGGCCTGGTTTATCGTTTAAAACCAAAAGGGGGGGGTCTGTTGTAGGGCCCTATCAATTTCAATGGTTTCCAGTACGTTTAGTTTTACCCAGCTGAAGATGGCTACGTGTTGTAGCCGAAACATGTAGACGAACCCCTCAATAAATTTATGAGGAAAGATTTACCTGTTGTAGACATAAAGTAGGTCTATCGTAATAATGGTAGGGCATGTTGGGTAAGGTAAGATTGTTTCCACTGGAAGCAATCTTAGGTAAGGCAATAGGCATTATATTAGGGTACCACTTATTTAATATTTGGAGTGTAAACGTTCTGATACCCTGTGAAATGTTTATGTGACACGCCCACAGGTGGTACCGGTGACTTGGAAGAGGATTCGGAGGAAGGAAAGACTTTGGTTACTGTGGCCAGCAAAAAGAAAGCGAGACGTAGAAGAACAGCTTTCACCCCTAAACAACTAACTTATTTGGAACGGAAGTTCAGGTTACAAAAATATCTGAGTGTAGCAGACAGAGGTGATGTTGCAGAGGCCCTCAACTTGAGCGAGGTTCAAGTGAAGACTTGGTATCAGAACAGAAGGTATAAGTCACACATATATAAACAAATTAATGACAATTTTTGCACGATCCCCATTCCCCAATGAACTGCCATCTCATTTTTTCAAACCGTTTTCCACAAATTTCTATGCTTACAATTTTCCTATTTGTAATCGCATCCCCTGACTTCATTTCACCCCCTAATTTCACAGCCAGCGTACGAACGAACGAAAATGGCAAAATTAGTCGAAACATTCTAAAAATTTCAAAATGGCGTTCGCAGATTCGAACGCCCAGCGATCGAACTCGACGAAAAATTCCGTTTGGGTGATAAAAATAGGAGAAAAATAAGCGAATACAAACGTAAAACGGTTTGTTTGACACTATACTAATAGAGAAGTTCCGTTTACCGTGTTTATTCGCCGCAGAACAAAGTGGAAACGTCAGAATCAGATGCGTGTGGATCAACTCCGACAACAAGAAGCGGCGGAGAAAGATTCGGTAGGCGTGCACCAAACGGACTCCGCCCCTTTACAGTCTCCGCCTACGCAGCATCCACTCGCCCCTCCCCCGGTCGTTTGTCATCCCATGTTGCCGGTTGCCGTTCCAGTTTCCGTAGCGGCAAACGGAACCCCTTGCTTTTTGCCGAGACAACTCTTTCGCGTTTATGCACCGCCCGGATGTCACTTGTAAATTTGTTCTAATAAACGTTTATTTTGCATCGTCGTAGATTCATCATGGATTCATCTTCCAGATGATTTTGAAATGCGCGTCAACTCCAGCAGAGGGCGCAACCTCTCGGCCATCGTTTGGCCATGGATTTGACAAATTATAACATAATGATACCCTCCAAATATTTTCCCTACAGTTGTTACATATTATTTGTAATTCCACGGCAAACTTACTAATCAAAGTACTGCAATAGTTTCCCAGAGAAATGATTTTGTGTTTTTGAACCTAAACTTTTAACTTAATACTAAAACCATGGAACAAAACTGTCATAGCATAACATGGGAAAATAGAGCACCTGATGACAAAAAGAGGCGCAGCCAAAGGGGTAGTTATAACAAAACATTTAACTAATTTTTGCCTTTGTGTAGTGACAGTTCTTTTGCAGTTGAAAGTTCCTCAAGGCAGCGCTGAATAGCACCTTATTTAGTACAACCTTCCCGTATGAAAATGTTAAGGAAGTTGAAGAAATTAACACAGAAGCAATAATTCTCCTCAATTCAAAGTGTTTATTTTAAACGTTGGAACGACTAATTCTTCTTCTTCGATACACCAACGGTTCTTCCACGACGTCCAGTCGTTTTCGTATGCTGACCTCTCACACGAAGACTGGAAAGTAAATTTTAAGAAATGTTGTCAATAACACTTTCATTTCCAGTTGGTAATTGAAATACAAAAGGAGAATTAGTTTCTCACCCCCAGAAATGTCTAAGACCACGATGAGCTCGAATCTTCTTCAGACGTTCAAGATCTTCACGCAGCTTGCTTTCCAAATTGTTGGCCATGATCTGCCCGAATTTGCCATCTTTTATGTCCTTTTGCCTATTGAGGAACCAATCTGGGATCTTGTATTGTCGTGGGTTCGACATGACAGTGATCAACTGCTCCACCTGTAAAAAGTCAAATTCAAGGATTAAAACACTTCTTCACATTCACAAAACCTAAAATAGTTTTACCTCCTCTTCTGTCAGTTCCCCAGCACGTTTGCTCAAGTCAATATCAGCCTTTCTGCACACAATGTTGGAATATCTTCTTCCAACACCCTGTTAATCGAATGCAAATTTATTTCAGCGACTCAATTCAATAATTGAAACACTGAACAGTGCGCCCTCATGCATCATTTTTGGGAATTAAACTGGAAGCATGGTATTATTTTGTCCACTACAATTTAGGCCTAATGAAAAGCGAAACTTGAAAATTAAGACACTTGTAACAAATCCCATACCTTGATAGCAGTTAGAGCGTACATAACTCTTCTATTTCCATCGATATTCGTGTTCATCACACGAAGGATGTGCTGGAACTTATCTGGGATTACGAGCGACTGGAAAAAAATACATAACACTATTAGGCTTAACAGCCGTCATTTTTGTCATCACATTTTTCGTAATTTCCGCAAATCATCGAGACAATTTATCCATTCAAACGAAATTAAATACTATCAGAACACAAAATAACACGGTTTCTAGCGAAAAATACGAATAACAACGCGGATGATGACGGATTTAAACGAACAACGATACGTTACCATTCTGCGTTTGCGATGCTAAAGAACCGGAAAGACCGAAGCGGAAGCGTTGTTGTGACTTGCAGGTTGTGCAGCGCCACCTTGCGGCGAATCTTTGAAACAAAGTAGGACCGTGACTAGCGCGAATCGAACTCTGAAGTTGTTTAAGTATTTGATATTTGTCGGCCTGAAAAATGAATAAACTGAGTTATTACGGCATTGAGGCTCCGAAACAAGTTCATTTCAGCCCTTACGCCGACAATGGAGGGTTTGTATCCGTTTTAAAATGATTATTAAAATCGCAAAACCTGTTTTTAATAATGTATTGTTATGTTGCAGAAATGTGGTTGCAATAGCCGGTGAAGATTTTGCTGTCATTGCTTCAGACACTCGTCTCAGTGCTGGTTACAATATTTATTCCAGGGAGCAAACCAAGCTTCACAGACTGTAATGAACAAATCTCACATGAGTTATATTTAAATACACATATAAACGCAGTTAAACACCGCACCCTAAAATGCAAGTTCATTGTAAATGAAAAATATGTACATCTGATACAAATTCTATCAAAGATTGAATTTGTAATCAATTTCAGAACTGTTCATAATTTTCTAAAAAAAAAATGTATAAGCAAAATTTAATTTGTCGCCAGATGCCAAGTACTTTGTTTTTCAGTTATGTCTTCTCCCACTTCACTTCTGAATAACAAACAAATCTCTCAAAAGTATATATAAGTTACTTTGTCCCCATGTTTCAGCTCTGAAAAGACCGTGCTCGGATGTTCTGGATGTTGGTGCGACACCTTGACATTCACGAAGATCGCGGAAGCCCGCATGAAGGCAATTATTCCTACTTCTTACTTCCTTTAAACTCCCACCTTTCCCTAACATTTGTTTCTTGTATTCAATCAGATGTACGAACACGAGCACCACAAGACCATGAGCACGCCGGCCGTGGCGCAGATGCTGTCAACCATGCTCTACTACAAGCGCTTCTTCCCGTACTACATTTCCAACATCCTTGCCGGATTGGACAACGAAGGTGATAGTCATGCATTGCCTTCAGAGTCAGTTACATTTTCTAATCTTTTCTTTTCCTGTTCAACAGGTAAAGGTTGCGTCTACAGCTACGACCCTGTCGGTCACGTTGAACGCAGTATGTTCCAAGCCGGAGGGTCATCGTGCGCGCTGCTTCAACCGTTGCTGGATAACCAGGTTTGTAATAAATTCTGGATGATTTTTATGGAGTAGACTATTTGGTATAATAACTAATCACAAGTTCACATGTAAATCTGTGCAATCACGATTTCAGTAACCCCTTTGTGTTGACTGTATGTGAGGTTCACTGTACAACATGCATTAGCACCCATTTGGCATGTTAAATGTAATAGTTAAAAGAGCTAACCGGAGATATACGTAAAACCCTTTCAAAGCTGTGGAGGCATGAAATACTTATTCATTCATTCAGAATGGCTTCTTTTGACTAGATCGGTTTGAAGAACATCGTCGGTGCCGTTGAGGTTCCCTTGACAAAGGACAAAGCCATCGCGTTGGTGAAGGACGTGTTCATCTCGGCCGCGGAGAGAGACATATACGCTGGAGACGGCATAGTTATCAACATCATCACCAAGGATGGCATCGCGGAAGAAAGATTCCCCTTAAGAAGAGATTAAACATTAAAAACGTATGTTGGCAAAAAATTTGTCCAAGCTTTATTGAGCAGCATTTCAAAGTTGAAATAAAAAAACGAGACACTGTCTCTGATAGTCTGTCTCAGGATAATGATTGACTGCGTACACAGAGTTGATTTCCCCATTGTGTAGTTAATGCGAATTTAATTGCCAATGCTTCACAAATTACGAACAAGTTTTCACTTCTCTTCACCGATAAACGGCTTCTCGCAGCTACCTGTCCCCGGTTTAGTTAGTTGATGCAAAGACAATCTTCCGAGCGAGATCGACGGCGCCAATCTCGCTACTTGCCAGGAAGTTTTGCAGCCGGGGCCCTTTCTCTTCCCCTCAGTTTCATCCCTGATCAATTGGAAATGTTACCTATTAGTGCGAAAGGAACCTTTCGTTTCAACGTATCGCTGCGTAGTCACCCAGAGTGCGTTCCAGTTTGCCCAGAACCTGCTGATTGGGTATTCCTCGGCCCGCTTCGTAATCATTTATCACCTGCGTCTTCTCGTTTATTTTCTGAAACGATATATCTATTATTATTAGAACAATAAATTTAGCTTTCTATCATACAGTCAGGCCTCCATTTTGTGAATTGCGATTCATTGAAAACCTTGTTGCATGTATTTAAATCCTCATTGATTAAAATGTAGTACAATACTGTGTGCATTTTGCTCTGGAACACCTTATTTTCTATTTGTTTCGATTTTATGAACAATTTTCATTTCATTAAATCAAAACATCTAAAACTTTAATTTAATGAAAAAATTATTGCTGCAGATCAGTTCAATAAATGTAGGCCTGACTGCAGTAAACATTTCTCTAAATTATAAGCAAATCATTAGCTGCACATCACGGTTCATACCAATCTGTGGTTACCATTTTCCCCGAGTTCACCAGGTTTTCCACAGTGCATGGACACAAAAATTCCAGATCATATTCTGTGCAGATTTGACTAGTTTGATTGCAACCATTTTCATAAACAATTATAATGTAAAATATTTAAATTGCAGGAGTTTTCCTTGCATTTCTACCTGAAATCTAAATTCCTTGAGTGGTATGAACTCTGTACAGTCAATCTTCAACCAAAATCATGCAACACTAGTTTATAATAATCATGTGGATTGGATTTTGACCTAAACAACTGCTGCAGAGAAGTCATATTTAGGTCCATTCACTTATAATTATGTCTTTATAATAATGATTTGGGTTGAAGATTAATTGAATGCAGTCAGTGCATAGCTTTAATAACACTAAGTGATTAATTAAATTACGACGGCCAGCTCCTTCTGAGTCCATCCTTTCGCCTGTCTGCCTTGTTGAATGTTCTGCCCAATCTCCTTGTTAACTCTGTCATGATGCAACTCTTCGGTTTCACGATCCAACTTGGCCGTGTTCAAAGTCGTCTTGTGCTGCTTGTTGGTTGCAGCGTTAACTGCTCCAAATAATAGTATAAATTAATAACATCGTTTACAAACATGTCTCTAGTGTACAATGCACACAACTACTCGCATTTCTTGGTGGTTTCGATGGGCAAACCTTGCCTCTGGGCGGTGTTCAAAGCCTGGAAAAGTGCAAACCAAAGTTCGAATGTTTTCAAGATTCGTTCCAGAACAAAAATTTTCGATTCACCTGCGGAGTCCTCATCTGACTCGGCTTCGGTTGCCTCTTTCTCAGGTACGTAACCTTGTCCCAGTCCGATTCAGACATATTATTTACTTCCTTTTCCAACTTACGAGTAAATAAACCAAACCTCCCACGCGAACAACACGCAATAATTCTTCTGACCAGCTGCGCAATACAATAAACGCCGAAAGCGGGCGCTGCAATCGGCTACTCTGAACTACGGCGCTCGCGCTAACCTCGCTAATTACCGTGCCGATTAGAGCCCTTTATATCGCATCATGGAGCTATCACGTGATTATGAGCGCCATCTTGCAGAGCGATAGAACCAATCAGCGGAACAGGGGCGGAATGAAACGACCAATCGGCTCATTTGTGCAACCCACTTTCCATTTGAAACTCCCCTCCGCGTCGAATTCATCTCGGAATTTCATTCAGCAACCCATTTCACGAAGCAGGCATTGTTTCCAAAATAATTGTACCACGTGAGTTCATAGTTCTTTTGGGTAGTTTTACTCGGAAGTTAAAATAACAGTCAAGCGACTCCCACAACGGCGAAGGAGCGATTGAACAGATCGAACCTTTGTGATCGTGGGTAGGAAATTTTGTCAAGGAACGCGTCACACTGTTGGGTGGAGCGGGTGGAGTAGGGGGTTGGGCTAATCGCGCAAACGGCGAGCTGTGATTGGTCGTAGTTTTATCCAATCGGTTTTTACGAATAGGGCGCGAGTTTGAATGTATTATATGCCATGCCGATTGTCATTATCCCTCATTAATCCCGCATTAATCTGCATCATAATAACGCTATAATTTGTTTCACTTCATTGAACGTCATCTATCATATACCGGGTGTTCCACTTAACATGATTTCTTCATATTGTACAAAATTGCAGTTAAAAATCTGATAGACATGATATGTGGGGATGGCACGTGCAGTGTGCAGACCTTTGACCTCCAGTGAGCTTTTTAAGGTTTTTTGAAATGCTAAATCAAAAACTCAAAAACCCTAAAAGATAGATGGTTGTTGTCAATTAGAAAGTTGTAGAGGACCTAGGTGCAAAACCAAATTGTTAAACATTTTTGTCGAGTTTTAGTAAAAATTTGAAAATTATACCGTAACAAATGGTCTCTTGATAATACCCATCCTTAATGTTTGTAGGTTTTTGTACCTATGGAGGGACATGGGCACAAGAGCCTCGGTTCGGATGATTTGAAACTTTCATCGGATGCTGTATTTGTAAAAAGCCATTGTATTCCTGATGCGGCGTTGACTGTAAAAGGATACGATTTTAACGAAGGTGTTGACTACCATGCATTGTTGAAAACTTACATCACTTCTGGTTTTCAAGCCACCAATTTCGGTCTTGCTGTCGAAGAAATAACCAAAATGGTGAGAAACTGACTAATATAACTGGCACCAATACAACCACCACCAAATACCTTCAATGTAGATTTTCACTTTCAGATCAAGAAAAGGAATGAACCAGTTCCTCCAGAACTAATGGAAGAATGTAACGACAAAGGTGTTTCAAACTGCACCATATTCCTCGGTTACACCTCCAATATGGTTTCATCCGGAGTCCGGGAAACTTTACGGTTCCTCGTGCAGCACAAAATGGTTTGATCTGCTTATACATATACTGAAACCTATGTAATAAAGTTGTAATAAGACAGACAGAACTACATAAATATCACCTGGCTTTCCATTTAAGGTTGATTGCATAGTGACAACAGCCGGAGGGATCGAGGAGGATTTCATCAAGTGTTTCGCGGACACGTACGTCGGTGATTTTTCACTTAAAGGAAAAGATTTAAGGTTGTGTATTATCTCTTGCAAAACCATATCCACAAATAAATCCTCATTACCTGCGATGGTTTCATGACAGAGAAAAGGGTTTAAACCGAATTGGGAACCTTCTTGTCCCGAACGACAATTACTGCAAGTTCGAGAACTGGGTGATGCCAATCTTAGATGCCCTGGTTGAGGAACAGATGACGAAGGTAAATTTAGTGTGGTTGTCCACTTGATGGGCACAGTTTAACATCCAAATGGATTCTGTTAAACAGGGAACACTATGGACACCATCAAAGGTGATCCGAAGGCTAGGTGAAGAGATAGCGGATCCACGGTCCATCTACTACTGGGCATCAAAGGTAAATGTGCACATCGTTTTTGAGATTGGACTGTAATAAAGTAACAAAGCTGATTTGATTAGAATGGTATTCCCGTCTTCAGTCCAGCTTTAACTGATGGTTCCTTGGGAGATATGATTTACTTCCACTCGTACAAGAAACCTGGATTGGTCATCGACATCGTGCATGGTAAGTTTACAACTTTAGTAGAAGTTTCACACAAGCATATATTATATGTTACTTATACTAAATCTAACAAGTAACCTTTTCTATTTCCAGATATAAGGGAGATTAACAGGTTGGCTGTGAAGGCCATCAACACCGGGATGATCATCATCGGTGGATCCATCGTGAAACACCACATCAGTAATGCTAATTTAATGGTATGTGCTGTACCTAGAACATTTTGTTTTCCTCATGTGTGTGTTATGATGAATGCTTTATAATGTGTTATAATGTTATATTGGTTGATAGCGCAACGGTGCAGATTACGCGGTGTTCATAAACACCGGTCAGGAATTTGATGGCAGCGACTCTGGTGCAAAACCTGATGAAGCAGTGTCTTGGGGCAAGATCAAGAAAGATGCAACTCCAGTGAAGGTACAAGTTATACACTGTATAAATATATATATTCATCATCTTCTAAATTGGATTTTACGTTAACATTCCTGTTTCTATTTGAATAGGTGTGCGCTGATGCTACGTTGGTCTTCCCGTTGCTTGTTGCTGAAACTTTTTTAAAATGTACACCACAGATACACAAATAAATTACAAATTGTCAGAATATTGACTTCTGTGTCTCTCTATTGTGGTTAGAATTATTAATAGATTTACATATAGGGCTATTACAAGACCTATGCGCTGCTCGTCCCAAATATTCCCCTAATAAATAAATAACCATGTAATGTACTACCGTAACTTGATGTATCATTCACTGATGTTTGTTTTCTTTAGTGACAACTTGAAATCTGTATTTGCCATGATATAAGGGTTGTACAAATATAACTATATAAAACCGTCTTACATTCAAGGTGTCCGCAATGCAACTGTGGGTCTAATTTGTAAAATTGGTCAAATTACACACAACACAAAACTTTTTATTTGTGAACTTAAAGAACAGAATAATAAAACTGCAATTTGGGGGAAAATTAGTGAGATTTGTGAACTGTGTGCACCAATCAAACAAAAAATTGAACTTTGCACGCGCGACATCGTGTTAACTATCACCAATGTGTTACCTACAGTTTACCTTGTGGACACCATTTAGAATAGGTTATAACACAATGCAGTTGACACTGAGCGTAAAAAGCAAGATTGTTTAAAAATTACATTGCGTTCTAGCTTTGAGTATGTGAAAGGAATGCATTTAATTTGAGCTAGGACCAAGCTTTGTTTGTGGCAATACTGCAGCAGTGGCAAAGAATGTTGGATAGGTGCAATCGTCCATCAATTAAAAGGTGGTGGCCACGTTCCCGGCCACCAGACTGTGCCACCGGGCCACGGCCGGCCTCATTCGCAACACGTCCAAGTAGTGTTCTGCCTGCTCACCTTTAGATTCCTGTCCGATGAGAACCCTTCCCAGGAACTCATTGGGGCCCAGGATGTTGTCATGCACCACCGTGAACTCGAACGAGATGGCTGGCAGGAGTTCCTTGGCGACGTCGAAGGCCATGGCCTCATCAAACACCGGTTCCAGAGTCCCTCGGCGTGTTGAAGTCTTCTTCTTCTTGATCCTCTTGCCCGCTCGCAGAAGGCACACCTTCACGTACGGATCTGAAAACGATTTAACATTTTTGTTATGGTATATAATAACATTAAAACCTCAAGGAGTCCATCTCTTAAAAGTTACCTGAAGACTTCTTGGCCTCATCTGCCGGCCGAAGGTTCCTTGCACCCAACACGACAACCGTCAATCTCTCCGCGCTGGGCAAGTATCCCAAGGACACCATCAGCTCCCCCAGTTCCACCTTTAAATACAATCCATCCATATGCAACAAGACTAATGTGAGTAACTCATCACAACCGACCTGGTCATCCTTCTCGTCACACTGCGAGATCCCTTTCCACAAGGTGATCTTCTCGCTCAAGTCGATCCTGTCCAAAGCCAACTTCACGCTGCCCATGCACCGGTGCCTGGAGTTGCGGTCAAAGTCGTAGATGAGGACCTGGAGGACCCTACCGACCAGCTGGGTGGGCGTGGCCGCGAACGTCAACTCCTCGTCGAAGAACGGCTGAAGGGTGTTCTCGTGCACCGCGCTCTTGCGCTGCACCGCGGTGTCCGGTAGCAGAAGCAACCTGGCGTAAGGGTCGGCCGTGGCCACGGTTCCGTCACCAGTTCCAGGGGCCATCAGGTCGGTTGCCTGGATGAGGCGAACTCGCAGTAAACCCGGTTCAGGTTCGTAGATGAGGGAGAAGCGCAGGGAACCGCGCATGTCTTCGGGGAGGCTTGGAGTACGCACTGTAGGCTGGATACGTAACCACGCGCATTTTGTAGCAGGGTAACGTACCCCTACATTAATTCCCCTACATTAAGTCATTTCGTCACATGCTATAGCAATGGGCACGAGAGTTGACACTCCATGCGTTCAGATTATGACGCACGCTACTCTCTAAACGGGGTGCCATCTGGTTGGCCCAGTCAAAGCCCAGTCCACGAATCGTACAGTTGGTACCCTGTTGAGAGAGTAGCATACGTCATAATCTGAACGCATGGAGTGTCAACTCTCATGCCCATTGCTATACTTCGCACATTTACACCCCGTATAGTGTGAGCTGAATTTAATGTGACAAACATATTGTGACGAATATAGTGTCAAACTTATTATGGCAATTAAAGCAGCGCGTGACCAAATGAACTGTGACCTTACGTCTGGGCACCGCATGGGATAGTATTGATTTTCGCCATTCATTCCCTCTAATCTTAATTAAACCATTGCGCGTGAATATATATAGGCATCAAAAATCAATATGACCTTTTGATACATTGCCGCGTTGATCTTGGTGTGGTCCAACTTTGCCTGCATCGAAGTCCTCTTGGTGCGGGCCCCCGAGGCCCCAACTCCTGAAACCTGGGGCTGCACGAACCGTAGAGCCACCCCTTGCTCCACTGCGAACGGTGAAGCTGGACCACCCAGCGATAGTCCCAAAGGGGTGTTTGGGGTCCCGGGCACCGAGTCATCTGAATTCAATGGTTTTAATATGTCAATTGAATCAGTGAATTCCCAACTGTTTCGTTTACTACTAGTTGAATCCTATGTCCTTTTTATCATAATGTGGCCATTCCTGTGCACGGATTGAAAGACGAAGGCTCACTTGAGACCTACATATACATAACCAGGCAACCAAACAACCCTGCTGCGTCTCTCAATAAGCCTCGTTTATGGCCTACCTTCATGCTCCATTTTGGCGAGGAAATTGAACATAAAACTGGAACCAATTCCGAATTCAAAGTGATGAAAAAACTCTCCCCACTTTCTCAAAAAACAACAGCAGCAACGTGTTTGCCAAGATATGGTCTTAACTTTTTATATTCCCAAAGGTAACATATAACACTGGATACGTACAAAAATCTGTACCTATACAGATAAGGCCCTACAATGGTGTCATTTCCTCTCTTTTTGCACATCATATTAAATATGGTAGGGCACCCAGCCAAATATTAATTTTATAAACGTATGTATTATATATGTACAGTGAAATTAAAGCCTTGCTTTATGACAAAGTTTATTATACTATTTCAAGTAACAATAATTGTCTATTCATCCACTGTTGTCTATAGGTATTAACAAGTTTCCAGAAGCTAGTTCTCAGAAGTGTCGTGTAGTGGCAGTGCAGTTGTTTTCCTATATCTAGCAGCACCGCAATGGCGCCGTAGCAGCACTAAAAGGAATGCTAAAATGCATGCTCTGACCACAGCACCACCACACGGATAAACCCATGAAACACGCCAGGAAACTTGTGACTACTAAAAGAGCAAATCTCTGTCTGTTCGTCCGAAGCAAAACCTGCTTGATGACGTCACCCATTATACAGGGTGTCCGGAAAGTCTGGTCATTTTGTTAATAACTTGAAATTGAAGTGAATATTTGTAAATGTAATGA
>JAQFZQ010001487.1:0-19196 GCA_034696005.1 Glomeris marginata | reverse complement strand
GCTGCCCCCTGTTGTCGATTTTTAAACGCCAAAAGACCAACGTGCCCCTGAGCCAACTTACCCCGGTCTCCCCTACTATACTATATGCACTTCAAAGCTCAAATATTTATTTTATGTACATTACAGATACCAAAGATTCTTTCCAAACTCAGAGCTAGATGTTTTATTAATAACTCGGTATTAATATTTAATTTTATTGCAACTCATAAATGAACGGAAATAAACCTTAAAGGTGAACCGACATGGTTTTGTAAGGTACCCTTAAATTTAGTCTAAATAAAGAAAAACATTGAAGAAATTAAACATTTCAAGAAAATCTCAGTGGGAATTATTTAAAAACAACTTATAATAATTCAAGTTTTAACGTTTGCTAGCATAGGCCAACCTCCTAACTTAATTGCCCCCTCGAAATTTAATTGCCAATAATTAGATTATTGGAATGCAGTTTGTTTTAAATTTCAAAATATAGGCGTTTATATTAATTGGTAGATTTCATTCAGAAATACACAGTTCAATCTGTGATTAGAAATTTCCCTTAATTTTCCAGATCATTTTCCTAAATAATAATTATTTAAAACACATTCAAATTGCATAATATATTTTTAAAATCATTTTACCATGTTTTTGGTAGTATTTAGTTATTGCAAAATCACCGACTTTTTATTTAAACTCTAAATCAGACCGAGTTATCCAGATATTCCAGTATTCCTTTAGGGGTATAAACCCTTATTTTCATTTATAGCAACGTGTTCATCTTAAATATTAAAAAAAAAACTTATTGGAATTATCTATAAGACAAAATTAAATTTGACAGATGTACTGTGAAATTTAAGTTTTAAACTGTATACTGTATATTTAATGTAAAGGGAAACTGGAGGCAGTTAATATATTAAGTGCACTTGCAACTTTAAAAACTTTAAGTGGTAACATAAGTCACTTGAATTATTGAACAACAGGGAATAAAAGCAGCACAAAGTGGAACTGTACTTAATTGAGAAATGTATAGGTTTTAAAGAACAAAGATGGCGGACGAAAAGGTATAAAAGGGAGAGAAAGGATTTAAATGACAACAATGGCTATCGATCGATATTGATTGGCTGCGAAGCTGGTAACGCCCACATAGTTTAGGCATAGTGTTTTGAAAGCCAGATGACGCCTCTATTAATAATGGCTTCACACCCAAAAATTTCAAAACCTTCACGAACAACAAGTCATACACTTGATTGCTGATAGCATTTCCTTCCGTTTACCATTAACAAAAAAGTATAATAGTCTATCCACTCCCCTTTGTGAAAACAATAAAAAAAACAGCATTTTCCTTGCGATTTATGGGATATATATAAACGTACAAAGCCCTTACAAAAGAATATTCTATAAAAGACTAATTTAAAAAAACTTGACAACTTCACTAGATATATTTTGGAAAAATATATTAGGACAATGTGTCAATATTAAAGGTGAACTGAAACATTTGTATGAACTTTAAATTTAGTGTGTGAATAATTTCAATCTTTGATTTTTATTTATCATCCTAACAAATGACAATTTTATGTACCTGAAATCATCATATTTTTCAGAATGGTCATATGCATGATTATCCTTATTATCCTGATAATGAAATGATATTATTTTGTGAAAATGAATAAACACAAAGAAATTCAATGAAGAAATCACATGTTTCTCTAAAATGTCTATTGAAATCAATAAAATTATTATTAGTTTGCTAGATAGGAGGTCGACTAGTATATGGGAACCTCCTAACTTAATTACCCCTTGAACTTTAACAGGCAATCGCATTTTTTTAAACCAAATTCGAGATTCTGTTGCAAAACTTCCTTTCTGCACTTTAATTGCTATAGGCTATATTTTGATATTATAATCAGTTGCATTCTAATTTACATTTGATTTCTAATACTACATACTATTAAAAACAGTTGAACATATTTTCTGCTAATTCTGCCATTTGAATATATATTTTATAAAAACATCAGGACTTGGCACACCAATATTCTTGTTCAAATATAAAATATTTTTTTGCAATAACAATCACAATTTGAACAAAAAAATAAAACAGAATGGAAAAAGGTATTTTTATTTCTTTTTCCAACATTGGGCTTGATTTATTTTCTTTTGAAAATACGTAATTTTCTACACATGTATACAGTATAGATGCAACATTTTTCAGTTTATTGCGTCTATCTTTAAAAGAAATAAGCCCAGTAGTCAAATGTCTATTCAGTAAATGTCACAAGAGAAACTTTACATCTATTACTTTGTATTTTGTTCAGCTCAGCAATTCAAGATGAATTTCAACTACATGTGTAGTAGACCTGTATCATGAATTACATTCACATCACGTACACCTATACCAATTTGTTGTGCAGGCTAAGGGGTGCCAAAAATCTAAAAAATTCAACTTGTGACATTTACAGCTATTCTATAAAAATACCCTTTTACAAATTGGCCCTTTACTTTCCATCACACATCTTAATTTAAAACCTGTATTCAAATAGCATATTATACACATTTGTACAATGAAACATGTCTAAACCACAACCTGTCTAAAAATCACTGTGTGTCTATAGTGGAAACCTGTTTATAGTGGAAAATATCCTGCATGGGTTTCCTTTATACACAGGTTATTTACTGTATAAATTTCCTTGAATTTAATTTTTAGAGGATTTTGACTATAAAATTTTGCCAGACTTTCCCCTAAATTTTTACCTAGATAATATAAATTCCCTGAGTTTTCCAGGTTTCCCTGATTGGTATGTGAACCCAGCACGAGGGATAATAAACACCATTTTGATTTCTTATAACCTATATTACACTTTGCCTAATCATTCTGAACAGTTTGAATGAACCAATCGATGAGCTGATAACTGCAACTGGGCGTGACCGTAATGTTACTTTATTGCCATATTGGGTGCCAAATTGAGATGGAAATAAGGTATATTATTACATGAAGAGGCAATTTCCACAATGAGCAAGGCCTGTGGGTCATGAAACGTGGCCAAAGTCACGGTTATCATACAGGGATAATCTCATTTTCCGTCTAATTAAAACCGACTGATGACGTCACACAGGGGCGTGTCCATTGACTAGCTTACTACAAATGCCATCGCATCGATCGATTTATCAGTGACAACGTAATTAGTGTGCATTGCAGCACCATGCAGCACAAAGATTATTTGAATTCAACAAGCCTATTGTTTACCAGACTGGCGGCCATCTTGGATCCTTCCCACCACCCAACCAAATCGTGTTATAACAATACAGCAATGCAAACAATCCATTTAGATAAGCACAAATCAAACAATGAAATAAATCCTCATCACCTGCTATTTGCCATTTCAAATGGATTAGTATTTGCCTTATACCGGGTGTCTCAAAAGTACGGTGTTCGGTGCGCATTCGTACGTTAGCGCATTTATATCTTGGAAATGAGAAGAGTTAGAGGGTTTGTTCCAATTTGGATGTTGCAGCCCATCACATTATTAGTTCATTTAAGACCGATTCAGATTTTTAAGAACAAATTCACATCCATTTTTTGAGTGGCAAGTTAAGCATTGCATTACGCGAAAACCAGAAAACCTAACGGCGCAGTTGGAAAATGCAATTATCAGAAAATGAAGGTTTCATTTCCGATAAATATTATTATTAGATACAGGGAAAGAGGATTCACTGCTCCTCCCATCAATGATCTAAGGCAAATCAGTGCAATGAATTAGGAAACAAATGGGCTGCCACACCGATTGACGCATCCATCGCGCAACGCGCAAAATGAAGTTATAGCTCTCCGAAATGCTTATCTTCGGTAATAAAACCTTTGTGGCACATAGTACGTAATTAGATTATCTAATTTTGCATACAAGTGTAGGAAATGGCCGTAAATATTGTTGCCTTTTACTGAAGAAGCAACCGCGGATGCTGCGTACAGCGTCAACCGAATCGATAACGACAAGTTGCAAGATCCCGAATTCAAGAAAACAAGTACTAGACAAAAATCGATATCAATGCTGGCAAATGCAGTTTCGTTTTCCAAAATGCTCACATACCACACAACAAACCTACTACACACATTGATCATGATAATGCACGACTCCTGATATTAATCAGAGGAGAAAATCCTCTCCGCCGCAGCCATTACCAAATTACATCTGCAAATTAATTGACAATTTAGCATGCAAAGCAGATAATATGTTGTTAACATGCAAAACAATTTAGTTTAATTACTATAATAGAATAAGCTACTTGTTTTATTTAAATTTAAATGTGAACTAACACGGGATAGTAATCAAATTGCTACTACTACTTCAATCCAATCGACTTATTACCGATTATGTTCTTAATTCTAAATTCCAGATTAAAAAGGAAACCTGACAGTTCCTTTTAAAGATGAGTGAACTGACAATTTTGTAAGGTACATGGTACATATAAAGAAAGCAAGTGTTGCAACAAATTCAGTGGAGATTAGTAATAACGTTAAATTAGTACCAAGAGTGTTAGTACCTAAAAGTTTGCCAATTGGAGGTTGGCTAGCATAGGCGAACCTCCTAAACGAATTACCCCGAAGTACAGTAAATGCTAATCACTTTTTCTTTGCTAATTAATTTCAACAGATTGTGGAAATTAGTATAAGCAAAAATAATTAGAACTTTCAGTTTGTCGAATCGATTTTGGCATCCACAATGTCAATAAATCCAAATGTAATAATTGACCCTTTTCTGCAATTTAAATTCCTCCCATTTCTAATTTGGAGGATGTAATGAGGTAAATTTTACAACCTGATTAGTTGAAAATATGTTTTCCTACTTTCCTCTACACCCGTTATAGCAGCCTTCCATATATACTAAGAGCATGAACTCTGTAAACTGGATCCTTTCCCAGAACTTATTTCCTGCAGCAATTTCCAAACTTGTATAACAACTTTTCGCTATAACAACCACATTCATCTTTGCCTGCCCCAATTGCCATTACATTCCCTCTGCCTAGCAGCCTTCAATATAAAAGCATACTCTGTATAAGAGACAGATAATCCCATAAATTGATCTTCCACATCTCTGACATCAACATCTTTCATTGCGCGCGGCAAACTTACCGCTAAATTCCCTCATTATAGCAGCCACAAATTTAAGATAAGTAGATTAGACAGCATATGGAAGAAGCTTGTAGGGTTATGAATTTCAAAAAGTTACAGGCCCAACTCGTACATTTTGTTTGCGTTGCATGATCACCATTTTCTATACATATCACTTCACAATGAAAAACGAACATTGCTGTTATGTATTTTACTGGTTTCACCATTAATTTCTCTATAACAGCCTCTGGCACATATGCTGTTATAAGCGTATAAACTCTACTATAACAGGTAATTAAGTTCCGACCAGACAAGTAGGGTCAATTGCTAACGTAACCCGAGAAATCACCAAGAGCTAACATTTCGTATCTGGACTTTTAACTTCCCAAGGGTTTTTAGCTTGTAAAAGAACTAAATAAAATAGAAATAAGGAAAACAGTGTCCTACCTGCTCGAAGCCACCGAGAAGTTCCGTGGTGTCCATGGCCGAATTCATATTCAACACGCTGATGGAGTTCCCCGTGATGGCAGCCAACACGTGGGCCAAAGTAGTCTTGCCGGACGAAGATGCCCCAACCTGAAACGGAAGGTACATGACACCGTGTCCTGCAATTCACCTGCAGAGTAAGGAATTGAGAAGGTAATTAATGGATTCGTACCAGGATGGCCATCCAATTCATCTTCAGGCACGTCAGCAGTGATTGAAGCGCGGGCAACTGGTAGGGAAGTAGAAGTAAGCGGTCGTAATGCTTAGATGGGCCGCAATCCTTTTGATCAACTTTTATCATCGAGAGTCCCAGCTGAGTCCACTGACAGGTGATCGATATCGATAATGGTGATCTGTACAGAGTTGAGCTCCCAAATATAGAAGAGTAGACGGTGGAAACCTGGAAAACAAAAATCAATGCCGCGCGTCAAAATAATGTTTTTTCGCTCCGCGGACCGCAACGACACGATGGTCAATGAAAGTTAACAGCTGGCTATCAAAAAGTTTCTGGTTTTGAAGCTATAAATTGTTAGCCGTAAAGAGGCGATCGATAATGTTTTGATAAATCATCTTGCTCGTTTAGATAAGGGCATGGCCAAACCGAGACGTAATAGTATCGATCGCGCGTGCGAAATGTTAACAGAAATGCAATTTCAAATCTAAATGAGAATTTATACTTACACACCGAGCTGTCGAAGCAGCAATTCGTTTCAGAAATATAATACATTTTATCGAACCACTGTACTTTAAAATTAAAGACGATATCTAGCATGTTACAAAATTAATTTTAATTTTGCAGTAAATTACAAATAACTGATCATGACTGCATGCTAACATAGCATTAATAAACGATTAAATAGTAAACTTGTTTCCATTGAAAAATATAAATTCGTTACATGCAAATTATTTAAATGCATATTCGTCGAATACAAATTAATTAGTTAAAATTGTAAATCATTTGTGCAAACAATTTAAATGCAAATTCGTTAAATGCGAATTAATAGACATTTCAAATTCCTAAATAGTATATGTATACGATATAACAAAGGTGAGAATATTTATAATAACCATAACTTACATGTTCTTTATCTTCTAAAGTCCTCATCCTATCGCTGTATATCAAGGACACAAACTCGCCAGGAAACCAATCAGGATTTTTCTGCAATTTAATACATGAATATTTCAAAGGAAGGAATCTCCAATTACTACACTTATTAAATAGATCGATTGATTAATCAATACCTGATGAGCAATCATCGCATCGCACCATCGAAAAAGGTCTCTCAGGTTAAATTCCCAAGGACTTCCACGGACACCCCACGATCCATCCACCGTCGTCTCCCTGTACAACTACACAAACAAACCAAACAACTTCTAAAATCGATACAAAAACCTCATTTACCACATACATTACTACGCATACCTTGTCATTGAACATCACCATCTTATTGATTATATCCTTGGGGATTTTAGGATACATGGTGCACGTCACAAACTCCAGATCCACACTTGACATTTGCATCACGTTAACCTGGAAAATAAAACGGATCACTATCAATAATGTGTATCAGTTCAACGTATTTATTGGTATTTTGTTCAAAGCAAATTAAAAGAGGAAAATGGATATTAATAAATGAAATTATGTAAAGTGTCAAAAATTATAAATTTTACATTATTAAGAAAGAATTCCAGGATTTCCGGTATCAGTAGAAACCCCGTTTATTCTTTTTTAAGTCAAATGACATTTGTTAAGAAAGCGTTTACCTGGGTGAATCGGTTGAGGAAGGACCTCGGAAGACCTTTGCGCGCGCCACCTTGATTATGCGGATTCTGGCAAGCGAAGATTCGAGTGTTTTCTCTGTTCACTGAAAATGTCATGCCCAATTCCGGCACAAACACTTCTCCTCTGTGATCCAAACATGCATTGAGTCCTTCGAGTACAGACTGCGATGCCAGGTTCAACTAATTATGTAAAAATCACAATCAATTGTAAAACTGTCAAACCAGGAAAACCCCAGCCACACAGTTACGTTAAAAGTTTCTCTGCTAAAATGTAATAAAAATTACGTTTAGATATATAGGATAACGAGTCACAAAATAAAGGTTTTTATCCGTTAATTTCCATTTAGGAGCGAAACAAAATTCAGGGTATTCGAATTTTTCATTTGTAACCTGCTCATAGAAAGTCCTTCAACGGAAATTTCCTTTTAACTAAAACCGTGACAGTGGCTACATTTACAATATACATTCAATGCACGTACTTCATCCAATACCACCCAATGTCCGGCTTTCAAAGCTTGCAACAAGGGTCCGTCGTGCCATGAAAATTCTCCGCCCGTGCCACCTTCGACAGGAAGATCGGCTCCGAATAAATCGGACACATCCTGGGAGTTACAAAATAACCACATATAAAATAAGACACGATTCTCCAGGCAGACGTTATTTATATTGTAATAAGGGGAAAAGTCACTCACGGTCTGATCGGATAGATTTATTCGGATCAATTTGTGACCCGCGGCTTTCGCTATCGCGGTCACCATGCTTGTTTTTCCAACACCGGGCGAGCCTTCGAGCAAGATGGGTTTGGACAACTGCAGGGCGCGAAGGATACGCACAGCATTTGAATATGTGGTTGGAGATTGCCAAGAAAATGATGTTCTCGTATCGCTGCCAGCTTCGGGACCTGAAATATAAACCATAGTATACATTGTGCAATTCTCAGAAAGAACTAGCACAGAGCAACCTCCTAATATAACTAAATTTTCCCCTTCAACTTTAAATGACACAGTTATTAGGCATTATAATAATTGGTATGAAAGAGATGGAAGTATTCCGATTCATGCCTTAAGATAATCAGATTATCACAGCAAACCTTAGAATATTTCACATCATGACAGTTTCTTACGTTAACTTAATAACGTTTTCCTCCCAACATTGTAGTAACTACACGTAAGGTCACAAATTTTGACCGCACCTTTCTTGATGAAGAATGGAGAAATGCCAAACTTGTCCTCTTCAGAGTAGACAGAAGTTCCAGCAGCGACTTCATCAGTTAACGCGGAAAAATCTTTCCCGACTTGCGATTTGAGGAAAGATAAACTGGAGTCTCGCGTAGACGCCGCTTGCAAAGTGTCCGTGTAACTAGTCAGCCCTGTAGAGAGATTCAAATCTCGTTAAAATCTTGAGGGAAATAGAAGTGCCAGTTGTAAAAAGGAGGGATGAAATTACCGGTGCCCAACGAATCCAGAAATACCAAGCACGCTCCGTGAATGTACGCGACCGCAGGATCAAGCGCGCCGGCATTTGCACCCGAAGAGCAAGTGTTGATGAAATCAACCCAGGACAGCACATCTCTTATGCTCACTGTACACCTATAACATCCAGCAGAACAGTTGCAGTTAATGTAGTACTAATGACAATGATGATAACGTAACAACTCCAATTTGCAAAATTCACCTTTTCGCAATATCGTTATTGCCGAACCAATTGAGGAAGTCAATCATGGCACGGCCAATTCCACTTGTCCCATCATCAACTCCGTGTAATTGAACTCCAACCAGATTGCGTTCAACGATTTGGACGAGATCATCATCGTTTGACGTAACGGGGCACCAGATTTCAGTGAATCTGTTTCTTAGAGCGGGCGACAGCTAAATTGACAAACAAATAGGTAAACAAAATATAAGTATATACGAAGCCAAAATCAAGATGAAAATGCAATATCAATCCGCTCTTACGCAGCATATACTTAGTTAGCAATTTAATGAAAATTGTATCCGCAGCACGTAAAATGACATTTAAATGGTGAAATTTAACTTTGACTAACCCAAACCAAGCCAGACAACAAACAAACGCAGTTCACGTGCAAGATAAATAATTTAACAATGTCACGGTACAAAATATAGCAATGTGGAATGAGGAACGTTGAACGATGAAGTTGATGAATTACGAGAATGAATAATGAATGATAAACGGAGAATGAAGAAAGCTTGAGGCATGTGGAATGGCGATGAATGAAGAATGAGAATGGACAACTTACCTCTTTCTTTCCGTAATCACCTCCAGGATTCATGGTGCCAACGAATCTGAACTTGTCATCCGCAACGACCATCTCAACGTGGCACGCGTCCAACCCTTCACCGCCACCTCCACTTCCTTTCTCGGCGAGCATCAACGTCCTTTCCGGCTCCAGAAGGCTATTCAACCTTTCCAGAACCGAGTCGTCGGCCAAGGAGATCTCATCCGCCAGGAAGACAGCCCCTTCGTTCATCGCCATCACAAGAGGTCCATCCACCCACTGGAAAAGCTTCGGCACAACGTTCGCATCTTCGTCACCGACATCTTCCATCTGCCGATGCCGGACCGGTCGAAGTCCCCCGAGGAAGTCCATGCCTTCAGTGTGCATGTGGCAGTTGACCGTGTACAGCCGCTGACCGTTCAACGCCGCGAACAGCTGACACACGGTCGTCTTCCCGCATCTGTTTGATAAACGGTCTATTAGAAAACCGCCACGTACAGCAATTCAAAGTGGTAGATGGTCACTACTAACCCGGTGTCTCCTACGAGCAACACAGGTTCGTTGAATTCCAAAGCTCTTCCGACAAGAGTTGCCAAACGGCGTAGATTCAGCGTCCAGACCAGATGTTGGAATCCGACCGGAAGTTGATGGGACACGATCCTTTCCAGAATCGATTTAGTGTTTGGGGAAGTGTTGTCGTTTAGTGTGAAAAGTCTTTCTGGGTCAACATCACGTTTAAGGTGCTTTTTAAGAGCTTTCACTATGATTTCCACTTCGTCGGCTCTACGGACTCTTCCGGCCAACAGCAGATATCCTGAATTATTACAAAATATTTCAGATTCTGATATTTGTACCAATTGTCTCCTTGAACAGGACAGACATATGCTTACCTTCATCTGCCAAATGTTGATCCCAATCGTAAAACTTATCCGTTGTGGAAGCGCACGACATCCTGTAACGTTCGGCCCATCGGAACAGATCCCTCAAAGTTATGAAGCCTTGTTTGCCGGCAAAGATACCACTTCCCCGTCTTTGTGTCTGGAACATTTAATACAAATCCACATTTACTTTTCAATCCAGGGAAATTTAGAATAGAAATTAAAACTGGCGGCAATATCAACTACTCAAAAAGCTGGATAGACATTATATTCAGAATTTAGTCACATAAATGTAGATCTCACCTGCAATTCTGCCAACACGCAAACCAGCTTCTTACAATGTGACATAGCCAATGCGCATCTTCGGTGAAGTATAGTCTCAAGTTCCCCCGGTGAGATTTCGCTGAAGTGCAACTCCACGAAACGGTTACGGAAAGCGCGAGATAAAACCTGACAAAATAAACCACAAAACTTTAATAATCAAACTTAAGTTAACATAACTACAAACAAGTAGCTCAGTTTGTACGAAGATGAGCAATGTTATACGGTCAAGAGGATAAATACCTTTCTGCCACCGTAAAGTCCTGGAGGATTTTGAGTCGCAAACAGCAGGAAGCGCGGATGAGCTTTAACGGTTTCTTGAGTTTCAGGAATGAACAACTCTCGGTTATCGTCTAAAACCTACCGAAACCAACGATAATAGTTAATTAGTAAAATAATTACACGATTCCACTTTTTAGCGAATGAACATTTACCCTGTTTAAAGCTTCCAAGACATCGGTTGGTGCAAGATTCAGTTCGTCAAGTATTATCCAGTACCCCTTTCGCATCGCATCAACAAGAACTCCTAATGGCACATAATACCATTCATACATACACTCTTTACAATACTTTAAACGATGAAACACCAACTATTCACAACGTCTTACCCTCAACAAACACAAGTTTCCCCGTGGCATCAGCCGCGTAAGAACCGACGTACTCCTGAAGGTCCGTGTGTTCGTGATTGTTGATTCTAACGCATTGATTTCCAGACGCATCAGCCAGCCATTTAATCATACTAGTCTTCCCCACCGAAGTTTCCCCTTGTAACAGCACTGGATGTTTGCTAACACGTGCAAATATGAAGTATTAAAGCCGCATACTAACAACGAACAGCGCGTGAAGTAAAAATAATAATCAATACCCAGCGGCGACAATCCGAGCCAAATCTTTCAGGTTCAGTCTCACTGATGGAGTCAGTATGTAAGAATCCGATATAACTTGCTTCCTGGTGCCAACAGGAACCCAGTAACCTTCGATGTTCACGCATTTTGCGGCAACAGGTTCTGGAAGCGCGGCCGTCAAGAGACCTTTCACATTCTGCTGCGACAGAATGCACTTGACAACCATCTGTTCTACGATTGGATGAGATTTCCTATCAAGTTGAGTTAGGAAACTCATGCAGAATGCCTGAAATGAAACAAATAGTTTAAAAATCATCATATAACACAGTGCATCTAAAAAAATAATCTGTTTATCAAGTCACACTGTTAAAAATGTCAAATTTTCATTTTTAAATTACTCTAACTTCCTTCATAATCACTATTTATATTGCAAAGACATTATGGAGTTGCAACACAAATTTGGTGGAATAGAACCTCGCTTATAATCAACTCTAAATATTGGCAAGCATCGTTTACTGTCAACCAAATCCAAGGCCCCATCATGAAAATAGGAACGTCAATACAAATTAACTCCCTTCAAATACATTTGGGCAAAAGAAACCTCTGTTACGAGCAACTGATTTCCCCTAAAACCGGTTTATGGACCTCTGTTATTGTCAACTGAAGGGTGAACGGCAAAATACAATATAGTAGACCTTGAGTTTGAAATATTATCGATTTCTTAACAAAATAAGCATTGCCATCATGTGTAATTGGTATTTATACACACTTATTATGGTTGCCTCTTATATAAGAAACTCTTAAAAAATTCAAATAACTTCCTTATAAGAGAGGTTCCTTTACAAGAAACTTCGGCTATAGGAAGCCAAAACCCCCGTTGAGTTGTTTATACCAGCGAGGTTCACTGTACTAACAATATTAAATAATTGACCTGAAATTAAAATTGAACAAGAAAGATTTTATAATAATATTTTTAAGTAATGTTCAGCAAAGGTCTATTTAAATAAATACATATACAGTTGAAGATGTTTCGATAATTACCTCGTACAATGACCTGGAGACGCTTCCGCAAGGATTTCGCGAGGCGAAACTCAAAGCACGGCAGAGTGTCCTCAAGCTGAATAATATCACAGAAAACATTTAAAATCCACCACAACATTTACAAAAATATTTAATAACTTGCCTGTAATGTGGTCTACGTCCAGTCCCGTCAATCAACGTTGTGGCCGCGGATGCCCTAGCCGACAGGTAAAACTTTACAATGCCATCTAATTGTTGGGATGGTATTGACAGAGCTTGCAGGTAATGTTGCACCAATATTTTCAAGTCCATTTCATCCTCCAGGTCATCCACAAAAAATTCAGTAAACCTGCAATAGAAACAGTTATAATACCTATAAAACCTATAATTTCAACTTAACCATCCCTAAACACTATTCAATTCATAAATGCGAAGAGTAACTGCGAAGACCAGCAACAGACTACTGTCTCAAAAGCCCAGCTACAAACTTTATACCACTTGTACCTATAAACCCCGCCCACTTATTATTATTCAACACTACTATTACCAAGAGTGGATGATGGGTTTGCTATTACCCAATAGCAGAATGGGAAACTTCCATTACTCAAGAATGAACCTTGATCAATGATCAGCAATAATTATTATACATTTCAACACATTCAACATAATTTTGAAACATGGAACTCAGCTCACCCAACATAATAATCATTTTATATTATTTTATAACCAGGTCCAATGCTATATTTTCCTCTTGGTTTTACTACACCAGGGTGTCTACTAAACTTTCATTTCAAAATTCTAGTATATTTCCAGGATTTTCAAGGATATTTATAATTTTTTGCAGTACACAAAATACATAAAATGAAAGATAGTTACGTAACAAACTGGTCACATTAATCCCTGTATTTCAAATTGATGAATAAGTGGAGTGAAGAAGAGAATTTCAAAAGTCTCATGCTTAATTAGTATTTTGTTCCTCCAGTTAATTAGAAGAGGAACACAAAAATGAATAAAGGAAATTACGTAGTTTCAAAAACCGTGCACTTTCCAGGATTTCAAGGACATTAAAGAAATTCCAGTAGACACCCTGTACACTGAATCAAAAATCCCTTGTTATTACCGATTTCTAAGTCCTGTCGGAAGATCTTTCTTTCCGACATCTGTCGCGGGATTCATACACGCAAACAATCTGAATTCTGAACTTCTTGATATAGTTTTCTTATCTCTGAAAATGAACACAATATTTTAAATCATTCAAAACCATACCGTTTTATAAATTCAAAGCACAACTTACCCTCTTTCGAGAAGAAGAACTGATCCCGTACTTCCTTCGAGAAGTCCGCCGAGACACTCCAAAGTCTCCGCCGAAGCCAGATTAATTTCGTCTAACAACACCCAGTCCCCGGATTGAAGAGCTTTCACCAGTGTACCCTGTCACGTGATAATAAAATAACATTATTAATACGAACAATACACATGACACTGTAATAAAGCATGTTAGAAATCACCTCTATGAAAGAAAACGCGAGAACAGAATCCGGGTTTCTGATATGCGGCCGTAATTGCAACAGCCTTTCTTGGATCTTCTTCCATTTTTCAACCAGCAGTGCATTTGATTTTGCTAACATAATATGTAAATAACATTTTAGTACTCACTCCATACAGTATTAAAGAATATAGCAAATAAAATACCTGTAGTTAAGCGCTTTATCGCAGGTGGTACCGTGTGAAGCAGAAGCGCAAACAAGTCGCTCCACCGCTGTTGATTGTAGCAAGTCTAATAAATATTATTAACAATTATTATTATTCATATGTACTAGTAAAAATAATCAAGTAGGGTATATAAATACTGACCATCACGTGGTTCAAGAAGCCGGCATTTTGCACCCGCGAGAAGGTTTGGCAAAATAGATCTTCGAATTCGCGGCGTACCGGATTAATCACAAATTTCAATTCCACCGGTTTGAACCTGTAAAATTGAAAAGCAGTTTCAGCAAAATTGGATAAATATCGAATGCATGCCACTTCAAATTAACTGACTCACCCTCCTAATAAATCTGTACTGTCCGTGTGTTGACTCATATTTATCACAATTAACTTGTGTCCTAAAATGAAACAGAAGCCGATTATAAAAATGTGATCATGTGTGGTAATTAATCGTAGTAATCAATTAATAATTGTTATATAAATAAGAACAGTCAACTTGCAAAATATTAACACATATTCTTAAACGGTATGTTAATAATGTAAATAACCAATCGCTGAATGAATAAACCCTTGGATCAAATTGTAAAACACTTTCAAAAATGCAAACAAGTTTTTTTTCAATTTAAATGATAAATTTTCTGCAATATTTTCTTCTCAAACACAACCTTTAAATTGAAACTTGTTTTTCTTTACAACATTTCTGTAAGGCATAAACTAAACAAGCTTCCTAAATTGCATTTCAATATTTAAATAATAAAAGACTATTATGATGTATTAAACAAACTGTATTATAAACGAGTAACTTGTCTTTAAAATAAAACTTTAATTGCCCCAAATTATACTTGAAATGGAAATTACAAGTCTAATATTACATTGAAAAATTACCAGTTTGTGCAGCAAGATACTGGACAGTTGACGTCTTTCCTGTTCCCGTTTCTCCAACTAACAACACCGGTTCCACGTTCCTAACTGCAACCGCTATCATTTCCAGCAGAGCGGCAGCAGGACGAGTGTAACAAAAAGTTTGATTCGTGTTCCTACAACATAAAATGACATGAATTAAGAATCCAGAACACTGTATACGATACGATTATTATCAAAGCAAACCTTAGACTGGAACTGAACGGCGAAGTTGAATGCGGCAAGAGAGCGCGGCCGACCGAGAAGCCGGATAATCCAATTTTTACGCTCGGTTTGTACTTTGCGCAGTAGAATTCAGCCTGTCCGTTATAAATTCATCATTTCAAATTGCTCAGTAATAAAACAAGGTAATCCAAGTAATTACCTTGGTTTTTAAGATGTTCATGCACGCTCCGATAGCTTCCGCGACGGCCACTCTCTTCTTCAGCGTGGAAATGTTACCGCAGAAGCAATCGAACGCATCGTGATAAGCAAGAATAGCAGCATCTGGATTTCTCCCCAAGTGGTTGTAATGTGAAATTCGGCTGCACCATTTTACCAAGTCCCTGCGTAAACAATTAAATATTTACCTCGTATACAGAACATGAAATTATACAGGGAGCCTACTAAACTTTCGTTTCAAAATTTCCTAGTATTTTAAAGGATGTTTATAACTTTTTCCAGGACACAAAATACATAAAGCGAAAGATAGTTACATAGCAAACCACATTAATCCCTTAAAAAACAGCTGAATAGGTGAATTGAACCCTGTAACTGCAACATTCATCGCTAGCAGAGTTTATATTAGTTTGTTTACCGTGTGGAAATAAGTCTACTGTCATGAATGAAAGATTGCCTGATGACTTCCAACACTTCATCCGATTGAGGAACTTCATCCAAATCTTCAAAATGCAGCGACGACGAAGAATGTTTGCCGGATGACAACAGGAAATAAAGCTGCAGCAGACGGTCGGCCACCGGAGTCAACCCAGGCCATTTAGTCACAATTATCTACAAAAAACAATGTGCTATAAGTCATACATCTTAATGTAAATGGTACAAAACTCGACACGATACACGACAACCTAAAATCCTGGATTTCACTGTAAACACCAAAAAACCATTGAAAATATAGCTCTTTAAAGGTTTCATACTGGAAAATATAATGGTACAGCTTTAAATTTAATAATTCTAAAACATTATCATAATAAGGAAAAATCCAGTTAAATGTGTACTTGTATTCCTTTAGCAGCCCTTAAAAGAATTGTTTTGTTAATGGCAATTTTTAAGATTGTGAATTTTAAAGTTCTTTTCGAAACATAGATCAAAACAGTAACACTATTTTCTATTAATAATGTAAAACTTAGGTTTTAGTAGATTTTAAATGCCACTTCACTGAAAATAAACGTTTCAAATTTCAATAAAAGTTTTTATACATGTTCAATACCATAGAACCACTGGAATTTGTTTTACATTTTTAAAATTAACCTAAATGCATTAAAAAGGTTTACTTCTTTCAATTCAGTCCATGAAAGTGGTTCAACCGAGATGACCGTCCACAGATTATCCAACAGAGCAGTGGAAGATGGATTGCTTCTGTACAAACCGTCCGAGCCATCGACCAACCTGTCATTTCAAAATACAATTAAACGCACAATAATACTCTTATTAACACTAAATTCACCAAAAGAAGCTTACCTTTGAGTAGCAAACAAGTGGAATTCAGGATGAGCTCTAATTACATCCCCGTGTCCTGGAATGGTCAGCGACCGAGATTCCAGCAAAGGAACCAGGACCGAGATGACATCCATCGGCGCGTAATCGATATCCTCCAGCAAGATCCAATACCCATGAAGAACAGCCTAAATTATATCCTTATTAGTTGCAGATCCCAACTTCAATCACCTGGTTATTTAGCAATTAACTAGCAACGTGCCTGGGTTAACGTGCCGGGTCTCCAGACAAATTCCCCGGGAATATCCGTGCAATGGTAAGTGCCGAGAAGAACCTTGCTGTCGGTTTGATCTCCGAGTTGCACTTTCAGCAGATTTGGTTGTTCGCCACGTCCAGTCAACTGAGCAAGATGTTCAACTAATGCCGTTTTCCCACATCCCACCGGACCACGGAGTAAGACGGACATGCCGGCGTTCACGGCCAACGCAAGACATTGCAGATTCCTCCGCGTGGACTCAACGTTAACCAGACTACCATTGCACGACTCCTACAGATTTTTAAAAACCCAATAGCTATTATTACAAAGCTGTGTTGTTCAAATGTAAACGTGTTTACTCTTACGCAATGAGCTTACGTGATGTTTGGCAGCCGAAACTAAAATCCCAGACACGGAAACGACCGAAGATACTAGATCATCTTTGATTAAATCGCAGTTAAGATCACTGGTTTTACACCCGCTACTTAACATTCCCCGGCAAGAGAGTTGTTCAAGTTGCTGTTTTCTCATAATTTTCACTAAGGTGTGATCGCATCTAAACGGAAATGAAAAAATCACGATAAATGAATTTTAAAACTGTCCCAATTGTGTATCATGTAGTTAACTGGCTTACTGAATTGTCAGACTTCTCAGATCCTTTTCAGTAATATACTTCGAGATCAACTGAGATGACTCTGTAGCGTTGAGGTTCCACAGAAGCCGTAAACATTGGCACGCGTACCTGGTTTCAATTTAGGAATATTGAGAAAATCAGCATTTAAAATACCAATAAAGCTCAGTAGACACCTTGTTACAGTTAAAAAAATCATACCATCTGATTTTTGGGTTTGAATTTGAGAGGTATTGCAAAAATGGCACCCAATCCCAAACTTTGGAATACAAATTAGGTGCAAGAGACAGCAACTGAAAAGCCGATTCAGCAATGTCTTCATCTGAAATTTTCACTTCAACTTCCTGCAAATGTTAGAGAAAGATTAATATAAAACCATCCACATTAGTTTCAGAATAACACTACAGTTTGTAACATAAAATTGCTATTTTTCGGTATTTTTATTAATGAAAAGTGCAGTCTTATTCTACAAACTGTTGCATATTTAAATTCTATAACATCAAACCTTTCTTGATTTTTTCGATTTTGGTTCATCTAAACTGCACTGAGTTTTTGAAAGCCTGGAAAAGACCTCAGGATGATCGCTGAAATACCCTACACAAAGCCTGCAAAATAATATAAACTGATTTATAAAATGAACATATATGGAATAATTTCCAGACATCAATAATATTCCAATTACTCATGCGACCACACATTATAGGGAAATGGGAATTTCCATTGCCAACTACTACACTTACTTGGAAATATTTGGAATGAACGTTGTCAATTTCGTCAACGCCACGGCAAATTTTTCGTGACCTTCCATGAATTTTTGGCTGTTATGTTTCAATCGAATCGCTGAACGATGAATCAAATCCAATAGTAAAACGCGAAATTCGGCGGCAACTTGAAGCGTGCAATCCTTGTCTAACAGCAATTCCGATAGACATTCTAAAACGGCATCTTTTTCTTTGCGACTCCATTTCTAAAACGAGGGGAAAAACAAAATCGTGGATTAGGCCTAACGTCGCAAAACCGTTACTTCGACGGGAAATCGCCGTTAATTCCCAATCTCCACCTTCTTTCTCATTAGCAACTTTAGGTTTTCGGTTTTCCCTGGATGCGATGAGCATATTTCTCGTATTCGAGTCCTAAAAACCGAAATTTCCGTGTCGCACATGACATCGACAGCGAAAAACACGTGGGTGACGGCGGAGAAGCCTCGCAATGGAATGAACGGAATGCGCATGCGCCGGATATGAAAACCTTTGGTGACGTCACAAGAACAAACAAAACGGTATAGTGTCGCCATCTGCAGAGATAATGGCTGCGTTCAAAAAGTGCCCAGTGCAGTGCGCCTGGTGCAGTGTAGGTGCGGTGTAGGAGCAGTACACTGCA
>JAQFZQ010001486.1:0-19197 GCA_034696005.1 Glomeris marginata | reverse complement strand
AATTTTTTAAAACAGCCATTACAGTGGAAGCTGCAGTGTATGCAGGGGAAGCCTGCACACACATCCTTCCGCCTTAAATCGCTAATTAATGAGGTTTATCTTATTGATATCGATTTATATTGTGCTGCTATTCGAGCACATGCAATTATTATTATATCGGTCACTGCGAAATCCAAATCCTCAATTTATTCTGTTATAATTCATTATTTCACTATAATAACTAATTGACAGAAGTACAGTTTGTACATTTAATTGTTCATTTTGTTACTTAAATTTTGTTTACTTAAAATACATTAAACAGTGAAAGTTATATGTAAATAATCCTGAATAATACATAGTTTTAAACTATAATAAAAACACATATCTAAAAATGATTCAACATTTTCATTAAAATGATTTATAATATGGTATAGTAATGCAAAATCAATTTCCTTATTTATCGTTTTTCCAGACTTATTTAATTAATTTACTGAAAGGTTTCATATTTCATTTTATGACAAAAATTAATAAAAGTTAATAAAAGTTAATAAAAATTAATAAAAATGAGTTAATAAAGATTAATAAGAGTTAATAAATATTAATAAAAGTTAATAAAGATTAATAAAAATTAATAAAGATTAATAAAAGTTAATAAAGATTAATAAAAGTTAATAAAAGTTAATAAAGATTAATAAAAGTTAATAAAAATTAATAAAAGTTAATAAAGACTAATAAAAGTTAATAAAAATAAATAAAAGTTAATAAAAATTAATAAAAAGTAATAAAAATCAACCAGCAGCGCCATCTATATTTGCATTAATTCAATGTGGTCCATTAAAACAAACTCTATTTTATATATTATACTTTATATATTTATTATAAATATCATTTGATTTCGTATTAATTGCAGATTTTTATTTTTGGGCTTAAGCGCCACCTAGCGGACAAAATTTCTATTTCTTTAGGTAGTCCACCCCCTGAAATAAACAACTTGGATTTTTGTACTTCGTGGAATCCCTATTGTGTATATTATTTTATTATTGCTCCAATGGAGTGTTTATGTGACATATGACTGTATTGCTTTACTCGAACATATTGGGATAACCCCCAGTGACGTCATGGAGGGGTGGGGCTTTGGGGTGAATTGATGGCTGGAGTTTGCAATTTAATTTCCTAAGCCCGATTCACGTATTTGTTCACATATAATGACGGGTGGGGAATATTTTTTTGGGTCCTATGTGTGCATGCATATATATTTTTTTGGTAATGTATTTTTTTTTCACACCCCCCTCAATCGTTGTGGGTGATAAATGGCGTTGTGGTGCATTGCTCATTCATCACTACACGTCACACCAAGTCAGGTAGGGCATAAATCGTGGTGTGTGTCCCTTGCTTCTTATAGTCTTTTAAGGTCCTTTTCCCTTTTTGCTATGCGCATGCGCAACACTTCTCTCACCCGCGCATCCTTTTTACACGTGTTCAACGTGTAGTTGATTATTTGGACTGTTTAGTGCAGCTCAGCGCCGACAGATGGCGCCCAACGATGCGATATGCTAGAATATCTGCTATACATGTACTTTACCAGATTTTTTTAATATTTTTTGTTAGCGGATTCAATTCAGATACTGCGCATATTGTGAAATGTTTATTGCGAACATACTCATTTAATATTGGTCTCATTATGACCCTGAAGATGACACGCACATGTTGAAAAATGTTGGTCGAATAAACAAAGACCTGTTTTCTATGAGTTGTGGAATTTATTAATCTTCACTGAAGCGTTTACTGTCCGTAAACTGAAAGAAGACGCTTGTGAAGTCAATTTTCCACCTGTCACGGCAGAACCACGCCCATTTGGACGTATGCGCCCAATCCCCTTTCTCTCATACGTCCAAATGGGCGTGATTCTGCCGTGACAGATGGAAAATGGAACTCGCACGCGTCTTCTTTCAGTTTACGGACAGTAACTGCTCAGAAATTGTATTGAAAATATAATAGTGAAAATATTTAATGGAATTGTAATAAATAAATAGATAAATAATATATATGCAGATAAAAATTATTATGTTGTGATTAGTTATAAGTAACAAAAATTAGATTTTATATTTTATAGCGAGATAAATGGATTAATGATGCTAATTAAATAATTTAATTATCTTTTTTCATTTTCTAAAATGGATACTATATTTCTATAAACTTTGTTTAAATTTGACAGTAAAATTTCCGTTATAAACAGGTTTTCCGCTATAGACAGTGATTTTATTATGGAAATAGCTTCCACTAACTCCGGTATATTTAAAATTTTTAATAAAGTTATTGTATATAAAGTATAACTACAAAAACTTTATTTTCCACAATTAAAATGTTTTTTTCATATGCATAATTGAAGTGTTTATTTAGCGAATAATTAAATGATTTCTTGAAAGTTTCAACTTTTGCACTGAATCAATATTTTTTTATATAGACATGAATATTTGTTTGACATAACAGTAAATCTATTTAATTAGCAATTAAAATAAGCCTGGGAGCATTTCTGGAGTTTGAAGGATTCTCAAGTTTTAGTTGTACACACAGTAAAACTGTGCGAATAAATTAAAGGGGGAAGTAGTGTTACAAGGGTGGGAGGAGCTAAACATGCAGATTTGAACAGTTTGGTTGGTGGGCACATGCGTAATAAGACCTCATTTGCATGCATACACAACACGTGTTGACGTTTCTTTGCAACTTTCTTCTCTGTATATATATAGAAAACAAAAGAGCATTCTACTAAGCGCTCAATTAAATTCACACTTTGTGATGCAGAAATTAATTTAGGCCTAAGCAGTTCATATGTTGGGACCTTATTTTTTTTTAAATACAAAACTAATGAAAGCTGCTCAAGCTTTAAGTAATCAATATATCATAACCTGACCCAATATATTATTACATACTAAATATGCATTAAATTCAGTTCATTTTGTAAAATTAAATCTCTTTTGTTATAATTCTTACAATATTGTATTAAAAGTTATACATAAATTTTTCTACCATAAAGATATTTGTAATTATCTATATGGTTAAGTTTAATTATAAATTAGTAAAGGTTTTTGATATTCCAAACTTATTTCCCAATTTTTTCAAATGCAAACTGGAAACATGATTTATGGATAACCCCTTATTTTCCCTTTAAAAATTCAATTGGCATTTTGGGATAATTTTTTTAATTCATTGCATTAATAATAATAATTTTAAATTGTCTTTTTTTTTTGTAAAAAAATAATAAAAGAATTTAAGATAGTTAATTGAAATATGTAAACTCTTTAATGGCTTTGTTTTGTAATAAGCTTTTAGTTAATGACGTTTAATAAAAGTAATGTGGAAAGACGGTCGTGTTTGAATGAATTTACTGAGTTTTATGAGATTTGGCAACACGGCTACTATAGCAACGTGGCTATTAGAGATTTGCATAATTAATGTATCATTGCTGCTCATGATTGCGAGTTGCACTAATTGGGGTATGCCTTAATTACTATCAATGTTTCGCTCAAAGATGATTACCCAAGCCAAGTGCCTGGGCCTTATTCAATCTCCAAAAGCGTTCATCTTTCTTTCTGACGTCATCAGTGCGTGCGCATACGTCACGTGACACCTATCTTTCCCTTAATTAAAAGTGCCGTTTCATCCGCTAGATGGCCCTCATCTCCTTCATGCAAAACCACCCATTTCAATCATGCATTTTCCCTTTTTAGTTGTTGCTTTTGCCACACACATTGTAGTACTGGTTTTACTCGGTAGATGGCGCTAATCACCACCTCCAAATTATTATTTATCCCTGTATGCATTTAGTTTTGCATATATTAAATAAATTAGAGGTACATAGTATTCGACATTTTATGTTGTGATTTAATATTGATATCTTATTTCTGCCTGTAGATGGCGCTGATAATTGTCCTTAAATTCCAATAATGTAAATTTATTTTGATATTTTAAAGTATACCTGGAAATTTGTTTTGCCATATTCCTACCAAAAATTCTTTATATTAAATTATTGTTTATATTATTTATATTAAATTATTATTTATATTATTTATATTGAAGTATAATGTTCAAAAGGGTTTATTTATTTTTCCCTCGATAGATGGCGCTGATTTAAACCAAGAATATAAAAGTAATTGTTTTTTTAATGGCATTCTTCTGTAATTCAACATTTTCACTAGATTTGTGGCATTTATTTGTGAGCAGCATTTGTATTTTTGCCTGTAGGGGGCGCTGATAAATTTACATTATGTCCTAGAAGTCTTACTTATAGTGTTTTATGGATTATGAAAATTATTTACAACTTGTAGATGGCGCTGCTATGATTTTAATTTATATTTTTGCATATACCAAACCAGTATGCTGTACTGGTTTCGAGTTTGTATTTTTTGTCGGTAGGTGGCGCTGTAATCTATAGCTACATTGTACATTGAGGGTTTTGTACGGTCTCGTTTGCTGGTCACCCTTTTATGACACAATGGTCTTTGAATGCAATTGTGGGGGTCAGTGGACACACACTTGCCTAAACGGTTCAGTCAGCAAGCTACTGTTGTTGACCACAAAAGGGGGTGGGGGTTGACACGTGATCACTTTGCGGTCAAGCACTGTTGTAATCCGAAACACCGACAATAAAAGGGCCATTACTCGTGTCCGGCAAATGGTCAAGTGACGAAGGGTCAGAGAGAGATTTAGGGGGGGAAAAAAGGGAAAGGAAAAGAAGGTTATAAAGAAAAGGGCCTTTGGTTTGTTGGCACGTGACACTTGTTCACATTATGTATACCTAATTGTGACGTCACTGAATTGGAACTGTATTATGTACAATATCCTTTCCTGCATTCAAATATTTACAGCTTTAGACTCCCAACACCAGGTGGCGCACTGAAACCGCTGTTGATTAATAATTCATAACATGCTACATTTTTTTTTAAATAAATGCACAAACAATTAAATTATATCTTGATTTCCTTGCTAATGTAGACATAATTGGGCGGAGGTGAAACGCAATCCACAGCTGTTTTTGAAGCGCCACCTGGTGTGGAAACATGGAAAGTGTGAACATTGAGTTTGCTTATTTCTGTTAGGGACTGTTTTTTGTATTTTTGTTATTTTATTTTGTATTTCACTTTTACCCAGAATGCTGTGAGGGATGTTAGACACATTTCCATTTCCGGTTCCGGTTTTCTTGTATGGAAAAGTATTTTGTAAAGGATTTCATTGGGTTTTTAGGATTTTCTGCGTGTATACATGTTTTTTTAGTTGAATCTCGTCTTGAAGCTGCGTGACTCGTCACTAATTCCATCTAATTTGCATATCTCGTCGTAGCCACGCCTTCCCGATCACGTGACGTCAGAGTTGATGTTTTTTACGAGTGCAATGGCGTATTAGCAGTCGGCGATGGGCGCTAATTACTTAACCTAATGTCATTTTTTTAACTTTTTTCAAGTGCATTTGGGACATTTCAAAATTCAAAAGACATAGGTAAATAAACTCGTTAAAGGGAACTTTTAAGTAAAAAGTTTTACTGTTTTTCAGGCATGTGATTGAAAAAAATAAACTTTATTAATTGGTCTGCATTTTATTATATGGAATTAATTTTTGATTAACAAACCTGTAATTAACGTGGATTATTTTGCCTACAAGGCATATGTTGCATTATTAATTTCTTACTATATTCTTTGGTTTTAATTTCATCATGTGATTTTTCTTGTTTGCCATTTGTGCATAATTGAGTAGGGCAAATGTTTGAATTACAGCCCCTTGTATATTTCTCAATTTCTTGCGTCTGCATTTCCATTTTATGAAGCGGCAAAATGAAATTTGGCAAATATTGATACATGAATGTCGGCAATATTAAGCAGTAGTCACGTGACAATCCTCCTTTCGCATATTATGTACATTTCATCTGTCAAAATAAGCTTCAACAGCTTCATTTCACTCGGTGATAACTCTCTTTTCCTGTTATTGTTATGACTGTGAAATTATTGTTTGATAATATAAGCATAGTTCAAATAACAAAAGTTAAATTGTGGGAATTTTAATTGCAGTATTAACTGAATTTACGTTATTTTAATTGTGTTCAAATATTGCAATGAATCCTTAAATTAAATTAAAAAACCGTAGTAAATGTTCTTAATTTTCCTTACAATCAATAATGTCCGTGAATTGACTGTAAGAAAATGAAATTTATCTCTTAATATAATGTAAATGTGAAAACAAAGTTTTGCATTTTAATTGGATATTTTAATTATATATTTTGAATTGCATGTTAAAATGGTAATTGCAAATAGGGATTTTACTACTTACTATACTTTTTCAGTTCAATTCCCTTACAATCAACTAGGTAATTAATATTCCCATCGGTTGACTATAAAAAATTATTCTACATAAAGCCCATAATTTAATTCAAAAATATGAAAACAAATCTGAACTATTTTAAATCCTATAAAGTATGTACAATAATAATAAAAAATATGATTGTTGTTCAATTCCCTTACAATCAACTAATGTAATATTCCCACCGGTTGACTGTTAAAAAATTTCATTTATTCTATACGCAAATCCCATAATTTATTAAAGCTATCAAAAGTTATTTTAAATATATAATTTAAAATGTTTATAATAAAAATCGTAATTACAAAATGAGATTATAGTTCAGTTCCCTTACAATCTACCCTTATAATATTCCCCTGAGCTGACTCTAAATACATTTTGATATATTTCGGTTAAATGTAAAATATTTGTAGAATTATATAATATTTTTTGGGACGATATATAATTAATGGTTTTGTTTATTATAAATAAACCTGAATTTTGTGAAAAAAATGTGATTTTGACTTTTTTATGTTGTTGATAATAAGGAAACTGTTAGTGAATGATTATTGCGACCTGCGAATGCTAATTTGCGTATTTTATTTGGGGAAATGTCAAGGCAGATGTGGATGTATTATACGGCCGTTGCCTATTGGTCTTCCTCGTTCAACCCCCTCCCCCTCTGCCTGCCCCCAGTCCGCCATTTTGCCCCTTTTTCCAAATGCTGTCAATCGGGCCACAATTGGGGCTGTTTTGACCACTCCCACCGCTAGGCCGACCACGGGCCAAGCCAATAGCGAGCCAGCCACGTGATGTGCGCATGCGCGGCCATTTGTGGGCGTGTCTGACCGCAGTGGGTGCAAAATGGGAGGGACGAATGGGTCAATGGGCACCGTCGGGGGCATTCTCGGATTTTGGACGCGTTTTATTGCGCACATACACACAGTGTACATGTTATTGGGTGGGGGGTTTTTTAATTCTCAAATCTTTTCTAAGTCGCCTTTTTACAGCCGTTTTAATTACCTTTAAGTGCAGACGATTAACCCCAATGTCTGTGACGTCACGCACTCATTTCCATATCAATACGCAGGACCTTTTTTCCAACTCCACCATTTATTTATTACTATTTTAAAAGCTGCATTTCCCTATTAATCTCATTTCTTTATTTCATCTTAATGTGTTTTAACCTGGTTTTCAAAATCTCATTAAGCTATTAATTCGTATCTTAATATATAATTCTTCAAATGTATCTTCATTTTAATTTTATTACATAATATTGATTTGTTTTTATAATATTTAATTGTCCTGCGATTTATTTAAGACAAATATTCAAGTTTATTAAAAATTGTAACTGAAATATTCTATATTTTAAATCAACTTAATGTGAAATCCAGTTTATACCTGGGAAACCTGGAAATTTAATTGATCTTTGAGCAATAAAAAATATATTATAGTGAATATTTAAATATTAATGTAATGTTTATATTTTTCCAATATTATATAAAGAAAAATACAAGAAAGATATGAAATCGATTTTTTTCGAATAAAAGCACTTAAGCCTATATTTGATTTTTCTCTTGATATCCGTACAAATTCACTTGGCCTGCAGCGACCCCTGGCGGTGGATATGGGAAGTTGCGCAATGTTGAATGTTGACCGATAACGTGTAAAATAAATGGATTTCACCACATTTTCTTTTTAAAATGCTATATATGTGAAGGTTTTCTTGATAATATAGTATAAAATATTAATTGAATTGGTATTGAATAAATTAATGGGATTTTACAATGAATTTTGCAATGAATTTTTAATTGTTACCTTGAAATGATTAAATGATGAAGTGTAATGTTGATTTTTGATTCAGCTTTTGTAAGGGGACAATTGAGGATATCAGTGAGGGCATGGCAAGAGCAAACACCTTTTTTACAATCTTTCAAACTCGATAGGGTCGTGTATGAAGTTTGTGACGTCACAAAAACCAGTAAGGCACAAAAATGTAGTTTACTTTATGGGCTTGGCGGATAATCACTTTTTTTTGTTACCTTCCCTCTATACATCAATTGCACATTGTGTTTTTCACTTTAGACACGATAAAAGGTTGTTATAATGACCTTTGCTATATTTACTGTGCCACTCTTTTGACCTTTTCTTTTGCAATTATTATCTCCAATAATAAAAGTGTATTCATTTGCAAACCGATAACCTGTAACTATATTTGCTCTCTTTTTCCTTTAGGCCTATAAGTTATGTACTATTGGAAATTATTTCCTAACAACTAAATACAGTTACAATTTAAATTGACTTCATATAGGAAATTAAAATTATTTTTCTTATTACATTGTATTATTTTTTGGATTTTATTTTATATTATTGGTAACATTATAGTTTAATTTATAAAGTTTTAATATGCTATATAGGTGATTTGCCAGCGCCCTCTAGCGGCAGATTACCTCCAACAGGTCTTGAATACAGTATTACAAAGGGCTTATGTACCCTAAGCTTGTAATTGCGAAGGGTGACAAATTGTTAAAAGCAACCCACAGTGCCATCTATCGGCATAGATTGACATTAAACTTGTCTTTTAATAAGCAATCATTAAAATAGCTTTCATGTAATATATTATAAAATATAAAAATAATAAACCATATAAACGGTGGATATCTTTATTAGCAGCTGATGATTTTGTTTTATCTCTTAATTATACGCCGCGGCGTTTAATCGAAAATACAAATTATATTTTTTAATAAAGGGCGATATTAGTAAATGACGTCACAATGCTATTGATACTTTTTACTCGCATTCTCTCTAAATTGACATATTATTTTGCTCATTTGCATTGAATTTCTTAAAGGGGTGCTGTCCAAAAGTTACGTAAGAAAAAAAAACAGTATTTTTTTAGAGGGCGGGGTTTTAATTAACAAACACCACTTAATTTAAATCCTGTAATTTCGTTATTGCCCTTTGAAAATACTATAAATATACTGGAATTTTGAAATGAAAGTTTAGTAAACACCACCCTGTATAAGAGGAATGAAAGATTTATGTAAAACCTGTGACTTAATTAATGGATGCTCCCAAAAATGAGGAATGTGACGTGATTAATGGACGCTCCCCAAAAGCAAGTCAAAAGTGAGGAAATATTTTTTTATGAAGTAAAAAGTGATATTTGGGGGGAAAATGGTGGAAAAAAGTGTTGAATGTCTGAGGGCGATTTTGCCCCTACATGTGCTCATTGCCACCCCCAATTCGGACCAATGGCCGAGCGGCTTTTGACACTGGGCCCAAGTGACCAACATCGACCGGCACATTGGCAGACGAACCGGCCTTCGAGCAGCAACCGTGTGGCTGCGCTTAGGACACTGGCCACGCCCACGCACTTTCCTCCCCTTCTCCTCCTCTTCCTCCTCCTCCTTCTCGCTGCTGATGATCAGCGTTCGATCCAACAACTCTCTCAGACCAGACCGGTCCACGTCCACGTCCAGAGAGGCAGTGGCATGTCATATGGTGTCGGAGGACGAAAGACACTCGCCGGATGCTAGCGCCATCATCTCATTCCGCCGACGTTCCGACTAAAGGCCACGCCTTCTCCATAGCGTGTTGTGCTTTTAGCCCCGCCTCCTCTCGCAACTTCTCTTTTCCTCTCGCTCCATCGTCTGCTAAAGCCTCTTGTATCCCTCTTCCACCACGAGGAGGACATCGCCAAGGATAGATTGTGTTATATTACAATGTGTGCAACGTCTACTCACTTTGTTCCAGCGTAAGAAGACCTTGACGTCAGAATATTTTTCCCGAATTCAAGTAGGAAAAACACTTGTCTTAACTTTCTCTTCTTCACCTGTTTCACCAAATGGCGGAGGGATACGTTCATACGTAAGTGATTTGGCGCCAAAAATGCTAATTGGGAAGAAAATAGTACAGTGAAGGATACAATAATTGTTCGAAATTTCGAACGAATTTTTGTGGGAACTTTAGTGTAAGAAAATGAAGAATTCACTTTTCGAAAGAAGACATTGTTGAAAATAGTGCAGAAAAAGATGCGAAGAAAAATGTGTTGAGTGTTCCAAAATTAGAACATCTTAAAACTGCTATGAGGAAAATGGAACAGCAACATTATAATGTGATAGATAATTAGAATCTGGAAAAGTGCGGTTTGAAAAAAACTGTTCTAATTTGGAGCGTAATTTGGAACTGGGATTTTTTGGAACAGAATTTGGAACACGAAACTGTTGTGCAATCGTCTGGAAAGAAAAATAATCGATCGGAAGTTTTGGAGAAATTTGGAAGAGAAAAGGAAGGAAAGAAGATAGAGAAGTTTGTGGATTTTTAAGCCCCGCCTCCGTCACCGCCCCTAACTCCTCCCACCTGCTTACGTAGCCATAGCGCACGGCACGCACTTGATCGGGCGATACACGCCGAGGAGTAGCCGGATCGGTCACGTCTGGACGCGGCGCGCGGTGTGCGTTCGTCGCTGGGCGATCGCATTCACTAACTGCCCACCACCCCTGTGGCGACCGAGTGGGAACTGCCCTTAGGCCGGCCGTTAGCATGCGGGACGAGTCGTTTGCGCGGTCGGCCGGAGGTGGAGGAGGAGAGCAGAACGCGGCGAGCGTCGGTGGATAAAAGACGTGTTGTCGGCTGCGGCCGGCCTTTGGGCCGTGGAGCCCGGCAGGCGATCCCGTCTGCCCCCGTGCTTGCGAGCCGCCGTCACCGGGATAAATCGTGGACACGGAGAGAAAAAGAAGAGAGTGTGGCCCCTCCCACCCATCCATCCACCCACATGTACGCTCGCTGAGCTGCAAGCGGCTGGCTTACCCATAATGCACAGCGTGAGGAACAGCAGCAGCGCCGCCTGCAGCGCCATGTTTGTTGTTCTTTGTCCAATGTAGACCTGTCGGCGTTTTGTCGCATCTCCGTCAAAATCCTATGAAATGTCACGGAGGAAACAAGAGAATCCACAGCCGAGGAAACGACTAGTCACACGTGAGTTGTCACAAATTCCTTGATTTCCCATTTTTTAATGGGTTTTTTCTCAATATTATTTTTAAAACCCGGTCCATGTGGATATTTGTGTGTAGTATGTGCGGAGGTGGATATATAGATTATTGTGTGTGGTCATCGGTTGTGGTCAAGGGTGTGGTCACACACAACGTGGTGTTTGGATTATGAGGAGGGAGTTTTGAGTGGTTTGAGTGATGTACACACCCGGATGTGGTCAGCGGTGGCGTGTGTCCGGTGCAAAACTTTCCAGTGACGTCATTCCGGGTTGTTTTCCCACGCCTACTTTTCAATTTTTCCCCCGTCACTTTAGCTGACTTTATATTTACATGAATATGCTTTGGCACGATTTTGAACGCATGGTAACTAGTGACGTCACCGGTTAAGTTTGTACGATTTTTGGGGATGATGGAGGGAAACTGAAAGGGAAATAAAGGGGGAGTGGTCAAGTTGTGGAAGGGAAAAAGTTTTTAGGCTGGAAAGTTGGGAAGGGGAGAAAGAGGAAAAAATATGAGTTATTACAGGAATTTAGGGCGTTTTGAAAAACTATTTTATCCGCTTATTTCGTGTTGGATAGTTTTATTTTGGACACATTTACATATTTGGTTTTGATTTGAATATGTTGCTTGACTTAATTTTTATATTTTATATTCAAATCACATTGGTGTATTTATTTTAATTAATATATTGTAATTTTGCTTTAATATATTACAATTTCGCTTTAATTAATTAATTTTGTTTAATTTACATTTTGTGTTATTTATTTTAATTGAATTTTGTTTAGTTTCCATTTGATTTTATTTATTTTAATTTTTTATTCACATTTGGTTTTGTGTATTTTAATTTAATGTTGTTTTATTTGCATTTGGTTCTACTTATTTTAATTGAATTTTGTTTAATTTACATTTGAATTTTTAATTAATTTAGATATCACAAATTTATTTAATATTATTGTTTTTCCTTTATTACTTTAATCTTTATTATATTTTATCAAAATTAGTATTGCTTGAATGCCATACATTTATTAAATCTCCTTTAATTAATTATGTTTAGTTAATTCTTTATCAAATTTCTTATTATACCACAATCATCTCATTTTGAATGATTACCTTTTTAAGGTTTGGTTTAATTTATGATATATTTCATATATCCATTTTTCGTGTTTAATATATTTAATTAATTTATTACCATGGATTTAAAAATTTCCAAATTCGATTCGGTTGCGTTATTATATTGTTTCCTAATATTTCTTTAATTACATGTCCATTTGATTATAATTTTGTTCTATTGGTTGCAAATAATTTTATAACCTGTTAATGAAAAATTAATTGTTAAATATTATGCAAGCGATTTGATTATTTTGTTGCATCGATGTAAATGAAATTGCTTTTGTATATTAGAGTTCAATGAAATTATAATGGAAGTAGTTTATCATTTCAATTGATTTATTAATAGAAAAGCGGTCAGTGTATTTCTTGTTGCACTAGGCCTACTTACTCCATATAAGAGCAGAAAATGATGTCATGTTAGTTTAGTGTATGTAATCTTATCGCAAGATGTCGTTAATGTAGGTTTGTTTGTCTGTGTATTTGACCGTGAAAAACATGTAACAAATATTTTATTTGCAACTGCAAAAAATTTGTTCACAGATTCATATTTACTTTTCATTTATTTATATTTATTTCTAGATTAATGCAATTTTCAAATAAATATATCAATATTTCCAAATTGATGTTTTTAAAAATATATTAAGTATAATAAAAATGTGTAATGGCGTTTTGTAATACAATTGATAATTAACATATGGTGATTTGCATATGTTTAATTTTGCACCTGATGTAACCAACCACGTGACCGGCCAGACTATATTTTTAATTGTTACATTATAATGATTTGTGTATTAGTAGTATTAATTTGAGATGACCTGTGGTCAGTGTGGGCCTTTTTTAGGCCTTCTTTACGTATGTATAGTGCATGCAGGAAGTGACGTCATTATTGTAGGAGTTAAAGTTACTTCCTTGAATTTTTCGCAATATGGGCTATTATTTTTTATTATGGATATTTATTGCGTAACATTATGTTAATAGCTTTGTGAAAACTATAAATAGTTCATGTTATATTTATAAATAACATTTTTGTGAATATTTCTTTTTAATTTTAAATACACAATGCAATATTTCTGCTTGTATTTAATTAAATTTAATGAAGTCACTTATATTTATACCTAATTTAATTACAGTGTAGAAATTAGTTATGCAAAAACATTTAATTACAGATGTTGTAATTTGCAACAATACAATATTTTATGATTAATATTGAATATAGTTAGTTAGTAGTTAATGTAATTTTTCTATTATAAAATGCATTTTAATATTGATTATTATTTTACAAATGTAATTATTAATAATTCAAAATGATGTTTGTTATAAATTTTTGATGTAAGCCTATTTCAATCCCGAATAAGTATATTGATATTGAATTGAATTATTGGACAGTAAATATATAGTCCTAAATGTGTATCAATTTACATGTTGGCTATTGGGAAAGATCTGATCACATGTAATATGTAAGAAATATGGAAATTGGTTTTGATTCGGTGACGTCATACGTGTTACTTAATTCGCATTGGTTGACACCACGGTTGACACGTGCGCCACCTATACGGACAGTATTTAAAACTTGCATACAATTTGAAAATCAACTGCATAAGGGCATAATTTTTATTTGGGGAGGTAAAAATGTGTTTATGCGGTGGCAAACAAAGTTCTAATCAGGATGATATATTGGTGACAGATGTCCTCAAAATTGTAGATATGTTTGGCGATTTTTAGCCCTGGTGGACATCTTGGATATTATCGTCCACACCTTTGTGATATTTTTCCAGCTGATAATTCTGTCTTCATACTTTGATATTTGGAAATAATATTAAAAAAACTTCGTTAAATTATATTATCTTTAGATCTGAAAATAAGTGCAAACCATTGTAATTAATTAATAAGTGTACATATATAAAACATAGTAATAATATTAACATTTAATAATTTATTATTCTGTAAATAAACTGTGTAAATTGACGTAATTTATATAATTAAAATACATTTGAATTTCCTAAATTGAAATATGTAATTTGTAAATAATTTCCAAGTGTTTTTATATAGAATTTTATGATCACAATATATTATTTATAATTAAACCTTAATTAGTTGTGCATTTAGATCTGAAACAATAATTGAAATATGAAATGCTGAATTTAGATTTATGAAATTATTTATCATATGCCTAGTTTTCATTTTAATTAGCATTAATTAATATTAATTGATCAATTTGTATTTTGATGATTAATATTTTCTTAATTGTGTGTATAAGTAGGCCTACATAATGTTGTATCTTAATTCGTTTTGATTTTACACTAACTAAATGCGGAATTTGATAAATTTTAATCTTAATCACGTGATGGATTATGTTGGATTTGTTTTATAATAAATTTTAAGTAGGGAATTCCGATCCATATCAATAATTTCCTCTTTTTGATCACCTATTTATAAATAACTATGAAGACATAATGTGGCTTTATCTATATTTTTTCCTCGTTTTTCTTTGCTGGGCAACACTTCACTGTGACGTCATGATGACTCCTAAATAATATTAGACTTTATAAAATGTAAGTGATATTATATATCTAATTTGGTTTCATCCAATGGCTTTCATGTTAAAAATGCCAATTATAAAGTTGTTAATTTTTAGTCTCCTGGAAATAATCGTTTATGTAAATAATAATATGTAATATATAATGTTTTAACTATTTTCGAGCTATTATTGTTAAATATTTGATATGGGAGTTTAGTGTCTATATCGACTGACTGAGAAAAACTATGATGGCTATTAAAGCCATACACGTGTACAACTTCAAAAAAATAACATTTAGGCCTAACTGTTTTGTTTTATTTACAATTAAATTGTTATAAATGTTGATTAACAAATTAAATGTACACAATAATTTTCCCACTGTGCATTAATTAGTAATAATTTTTATTACAGTTTTAAAATCATGTTTTGGTTTGAATGTGGTACTGTATATAATAGAGTAGGCCTATTATATTTTGCTGCAATATGGTGGTTACTGTAGCGGAAATGAGTGGATTTTTAGTGTCGTTGACAGAAAGTGGGAAAATATGCAATAGCTGGTGTATTATTTGAAAGGGAGAACATTAAACTTTTTTGAAATTCCACCCAGAGATGAAAATACTCCAGTCATGTTTGTCAAAATTAATGTAAATAAACAGTATGTAACATTTTGTATATATGTAGTTAATGCTATACACGTGCCATAAATGTGACTTCACTTCCACACACAAAAAAAAACTGTTTCTTTTACGATTTGACCATAACTATTAACCGGTGTTATTTTTATTGATGTCGTAATTACCGTGAATTATTAAGCTGTAAAAGTTTAATTAGTGATATTATGTTGTAGAGTGTTGATATAATTACAGTTTGAATCTTTTATTATTATATAATGGAGATTTTGCATGCAAATTAAACATGTGAAGAAATATTTAATTTATTTAATTTAATAGGCCTATTTTTCACTATATAAAATTATTGGTGTCAATTTATATAAGAAAATGAATGAATGTTGCAGCATTTTTGTTGAGTTATATATGTCTACGTCTTTATAATGATGCAAATGAAATTCTTGAACAGCTGTTATTTAAATTATGTGCTTTTTATTGTTCGTCAAAGAGATTTTTTACTCCTACTTTTCCAGAAGTTTTTACTTATAGTGATGTAACTGGTTTTCCCGCCATTACAAGAATTAAGCCTGTGATATATACAAAAAGACTGGTCCTTGGACACAATGAAAGTATACATAAACCATATGGAGATTTTATATTAAATGAAATAATTTACAATGAATTTACAATGAATTTAATGAAATAATACTTTAATATATTTATTTATTTTTAATTTGAAATAAAACAATTATATAATATTTTAATGGCATATTTTATATAAAATTACAATTATATTCCTAAACTGGGATGCTTAATAATTATTGTAAATTAGTAATTATTTCTAACACAAAATATCTTAATTGTAATTAAATCAATTGTGTAAATTAATATTATATTAGATTGAATGTTTTGTAGGCCTAAATTTCTATTCGGATTCAAGGTAATAACATTTCCTTGTTATAATTAGGATTGTTTCATTGCCAATATTAATTTATATAAATATACTTGTTCCACTGCCAGGAAACAACTTCATATTTTGAACATAATTTGTTTAAATATTTAATAGTTTTATCTAAAATTTCGTTGCCATGCAGTCAATTAATTAATTTAATTTAATTTTATGAAGTTCAGTAAGGATCATATTTATTTTTAATTAATTGCAATGAAATTATTTACCATTTAACTGAAAGGTATACAATTGGAACAGCACAATTATTTATCATTTATACACAAAGATTTATTTTCCTATTGAACTTGTATGTATACATGTTGTTATTTACTATTTATTAAATATATATTTATTAAGTATAAACATTAATGAATGAAATGTTGGCATAATTCCAGTTGGAAATTATAAAATAATAATAAGGTGTTAAGAGTTGTGTTGATTAAATATTGTCCAAATATGGAAAATATGAAAGTTTTGTACTTTATATAGGATTTATGGCGCAAAATAAGATTAAACCATGTGAATATATATGTATAGAAATATAGATTAACTATGTTGACTGTAAGCACACAAGTTGCTTTTGTAAGTTTGGTTCGTGTCAATTGAAACTATACAATGACCAAGGTCACATCAAGGTTTTATACCATTTATTGTCTGTGTCAGCAAACAATTTTCCAATCCACATAATTTTAGTTCCCAGCAAGTTTTGACTATATCTTTAAAATATTTACTAAAAAATTATTAATTCACATATTATGTTAAAAACTAATTTTAAATTAATTGGAATCAAACTGTAATTTATTAGAAATAATATACGTGAATATATTTGCCATATTATAATCGGTATTAATCATTTAAATTTTACCTGTTTATTTTAGAAAATAATTGTTGCCGAAATTGGCCACCAGTAGGGCGCTGTTAAGCAGTTTTTCTTTAGTTTTGTCTTTAGAATGACTCTAAATTTGTTGATAGTAACCCATCTAACTTTAATTCCGGAAGTGGGATGCTTCTATAGGACCATATTGGAGATAATTTGTATAATGCATTGGAGATTTAAGCGCCACCACCGGCAGAATGATGAACTATTGGTTCGTTGTAACCCAAAATTGTTTTACGAAGAATTTTGTAACATGGGACACTTTTCATTGATGCAGTATAGTAAGTACATAGTAGTACTATAGTATATGAGGAGTATAGTATAGGGCCATGTTTGTGAATCGGCCCTTCTTTTTTTGCTGGCCCTACCTTAGATGCCCCTGAAAAATCTGCATGAAAGGGTCGTTGGAAACCCCATTGTAGGCCTAGTATACGAGGGTTAAGGGCTGCTGGCTTTTGGTATATAGTTGCACCCGTTGGTGGGGTGGTCCTAGAAAACTGGGGCCTTGTGCATGGGGCCAACCGGATCGCTCCCAAATGCTGCATTGGGCATGCAGATGACCTAACTGCGCATGCGCGGCCGGTTTTGCTACTTTTCAAAAGGAAAGGGCCGAGAGAAAAGGAGAGAATTTTTTTGTGTGTGTGATTGGGGCCCTTGGCCCTCTTTTGCTCTCACTCCTTTTTATTAGGGTGGGAGGTGATGATGGCGTCATTTTTTGGGGGCAGCTCACTGCGCATGCGCACACCGTTGTGTCCACTATGCATAATGGCCCCAAGTTGCGGGTGGGGACAAAACCCTTTTATTATATGTGCACTTTCCGGGGGTTTTGGCCCTTGCAGCAGGAGGGGTGTGTGTGAATCCAACTCCCATATATATATTTTGAGCCCCTGCATTTGCATTGTTAAACCCTGCAGAGCCAACAGCAGAGAATTATGAATATCATAAGGTCTGTCGTCTACTGCTGCCGTGTTGCATGCTGGTCCTAGTAAAGGGATTTTTGAAACATGGGTGGGGCGTTCGATCTGGCCCCACCCTCCCTCCAAAAAAATGAAAACATCTGACATGATGTCCGAGCAGAATGGGCAAACTCATGTTATCACTATACCCTTGCCCGTTCTCCTCGGAATTCTGCTGCAATAATCTATACCTATATTTGTTTCAATTGAATCAATTATTTATTATTACAGTTTGATCCAAGTGTTGATTGAGTATTTGAAGAATTCAATTGGTTATTGTATGCAGTTAGCAATTTGTAAATGGGATTTGTGCCAATTTAAACATGAATTAAAATTTTTAATTAGGTGTTAATGAACCTGGTAGCCATTTTGTTTTTATTCAAGGTGGTTATAATGAATAACCTGATTTGTTCTAAGTATAGATGAAACATTGCATTTATCCCATAATGCATTTTGTTGATATTAATATTGCTGCCATCTATAGGATAATATTAACACCTTTATATCGGAAAACCAATTTGTAAAATAAATAATATACTGATAACAAAAGTAAATGAAATTATAATGTATTCAATAACAATCATAAAAGTTATGAAAATAATTAATTTCTTGTTTATTTGTGTGATTTTAAGAAGCAAAATAAGCAGAAAAATTATTCATAATTTAAATTTAACAGTTTAATTTATATTATTAAACAGAATTTATAAACTAATATTTATTTACATGGTCAATTGAAACACAATTTAGGCTTAAAAGAAATTAATGTACTATAACATTAGCAGGATATTTAATTAGTGAAATATTGAATAGACCTTATGCACAAACGAGTGCGCATGTCCGGAAGTGGGAGCGGTTTTGGGGAGCGGTAAAGTCGTGGTAGTG
>JAQFZQ010001485.1:0-19203 GCA_034696005.1 Glomeris marginata | reverse complement strand
TCAAGTTTCCATTCGTTTCATGTGTTTTTGTTTGTAAAAAGGCATAAAATGTCGCTTAATAAGTTCATGCATCCACGAAACATCTACAGGACGCGTACGAATTTCAAGGAGTTGGCTATTGAATTTCCCGAATTCAGGCAACACGCCAATCAGGTAAGGGCAAAAATGGAACGCCAAATTTGAATTTCATTTCGACTGCGCACAATATTAACTTTTCGTTTTGTAATTGTATAGGACGTTTCCGGAAAGGTTACGATTGACTTTACGAACCCAGAAGCACTGAGAGCATTGACTACGTCTTTGCTGAAACGAGATTTCGATTTGAATGTGAACATCCCTAGCAATCATCTAGTACCAACTTTGCCTTCTAGGTTAAATTACATCCACTGGTTAGAGGATATCCTAGCAATATTGCCTTCAGATTGTACACCACCAGGTGATGTGATACGAGGAATAGACATTGGTACATAAATTCTTATAAAAATTGAATTGTTTTGTATAATATAATATATATTATACAAATTCAAAATGTATGGTGATTGTAAAAAATATAATTAAGACTTACATGTTTTCATCCGTTTATATAACAAAGGCACTGGTGTAGCTTGCATCTATCCTCTTCTGGGTTTTACGATGAACAAATGGCACTTCTTAGCGACAGAAGTTGACGAAGAAGCTTTCACGTCGGCATCTCGGAACGTAGCCACCAATCAACTTGAGGGTTTCATAACAGGTATGTACTCCAATTATCTGTGAAAATAAAAAGTATGATGGTATTTCTTTGGAAGTCCATTTTAATACCATCCTGTAATGGCTTTTCCAGTGCCATTATACATATGTATAGTAGTAGTACTATAGTACTATAGTACTACTACGTACGATGTAAGTACGGTGTAAGTATACTTACACCGATGTTATCCATTTCATCCTTCCTTAGTTGTGAGGCCAAGTGACACAAGTTCTCCTCTTCTGAATGCGGTGAACTGTCAGCCAGACCCAGAAGACGACACGTACACATTCTCCATGTGTAACCCGCCTTTCTTCGCGGACGAACACGAAGCCAACCCGGTTACGAAAGGCCGCAATCCGTCCAAGAGGACTCCGCCGAGGTCTTGCAACGCCGCCAACAGCGCAGAGTCCATCACGTCCGGAGGAGAAGTTGAATTTGTTTCAGCATTGATCACGGACAGTATTCAGTTAGGATCTCGAATAGGGTACGCCGCTTTAGGTCCTCATTAAATCCTGCAAATTAATTTGAAAAAAATAACACAGAGATAAATGCCTTAGGATCTACTCAACACTCTTGGGTAAGAAAAGCTCACTGGCCACTGTCAAAGGGATGTTGGTAGAGAAGGGCATCAAAAACTTTGTCACCACGGAGTTCTGTCAAGGCAAGACGATGCGATGGGGAATCGCGTGGACTTTCTGGCATCAAGTATCACTTTCAAATGTTGGTATATAGTTGTGCAATTCTTGTCTGTATAACACTGATATTGAAATTTGCCAAGATTTTCTTAATTAAATCGTATTAAAATTAAGCAATCTTGTTTCTTTTCACTTTCTTGACACTTGAAATGAAAGTTTAGTAGACACCCTGTCACAAGTCAGAACCAATCTAATAAACTATGTAGTATATAGCAAACTGCATTTACTGAAAGGAGTTTCTATTCCTGGGAAGAATACAATTATTTGAATCTAAAATTTCAGTGAAGACCAATTTTTTGTCACATTCCTCACATGACGTAAAGACTCTTGGCAAACGTTAAAAGACGACTACCAATTAAGTTAACAGTATATCCACTTTGAACAGGTGCCAAAAATGAAACGGCAGCCAAAAACTCGACCGCTAACTATTGAAATGCCAAGGCACGAAAGCAACGGATCGTACACCGTGCCGGATGTTCTAAAGAGGGTGAAGCAACTCCTGACACAACTCAAGGTCTGCAGAAAATACATTTCTGAACGTTGACGTTATACACTGTATACAATACCATTCTCTGCTTTCTTCAGATGACAATTTCCAGGCACTCGTCCAACGGAAGTTCGGCTTCTTTCGAGTTCTCGGCGGCTTCGGTCACGTGGGCCCACCAACGAAGGCAGCGGAGAGCTTGTTTGATGGGAGAAAAGCCTGGCACTGCACAGGTGTGTAAAGATACCCACAGCTATCTGCTAATAAGCAATAAACTAAAAAATACATTACAATATGATAGGAACAGGATAACGAAGAAACCTCAGAAGCTAACGGGTTGTTCACGGACGCGAAGAGCGAAGCCGCCAGGCCACCGGTACTCCGCTGCAAGGTCTGCATTCGAGAAATCGGCGAGAGGATTATTACTGAAATGCATTGGTTGGGAGGGGATTTGGGACGAGATTCCATGCACCAAGTGCTTCAGTTCCTAAAAAACAAATTCAAATGACCTGATGGAACATTGTGCAAAATAAACAGTTTATTTAGAAAAGAATTACTGCGTATTTATAAAATCTTATTACTACGCATGCCCGGTGTTTTGTTTTAGATCTCGGTATAACAACTATACTATAACTATGTAACGTATTGCAACTCTAACGTAAGAAAAATAGAAATCTAAACGGTTACGCTGCCGTAACCTTTCCCACCTGGCAGACTATTACATTGGCAATAGGAAAACGACTACGAAAACGCTATTACACATTTGCTACCTACATGTTCAAGCCAAAATAGTTAATTATAGATTGCTTCTTTCTCATTCTGGGAATGACCAGTTTCACACGGTGACACCGCTAGAAATGAGAAAGTGGCACTTGTGAGAAGAAATAGATGAACTCCATCGACAATATTAATGGCTTCGCATGTGCATAGCAAACATTCATCCAAACAACAACAGACAGGGTCCATGTAGGAACCAATAGTAATGGACCTGCTGGAGCCCGTGAAAATATCCCTAACAGATACAAAAATCTAACATTTAATCCAACCAAAAAACAAAGAAAGGTTGAAATGAAATGCGAAAGCAGTGCAAGCACATAAACTTGTGCGCAACATCATGTCAAAATAATTCTGAATGTCAATTGCCGCATTTAAAACTCTGCACACAAACTGCTCAAACAGAAACTTAATAAAAATGTAACGTACAGGTAATTTCTTGTCAATTCACACAAAGTTCTTACATCCAATTATTTCGTCATACTTATATTGCTTCTAACAATTACACTGAATACAAATTTTGGGTATACGTTTAATACTAACACTTGGCAAACTTCTGTTTCGTTTACAATCAACCTGAAATTTTCTACATTGCATGCGTGATCGTAGAGAAATTAGCAGTGACCTTGAAATTGACTGTAATTTATAGGAAAACTACCTTCAATGGTCATATGTAGAATACATTTTCCGTGTTTATCATACTTTCCACAAACAAACCTAACTATATACTATGTAAATCCTATACTTTTGTTTTTATAAAAAGGCATCAATAACAAATTTGTTTTGTATAATTTATGTTTGAAATGCGAATTTTGAATCTTCACAAGATACTAATAAAAAATTCCAGACTGAAGATGTCTATCCTCTGTTCAAATAGTAATAATCCTACGGATTTAGACTTTCACATTGCATACTAAAGTATAGTCAAGATAGTTAATATCTTAATAATCACACACTACGCAATAATACTCATCTGTTAGTTTCCATATTAAAGTGTTCAAAAGGCAGCTTTTATAAATTATTGCACCGCTTTTTGCACAACCTCGCATTCTCCATTCAAAAAAACAAAAATAACTATCTTGACAACCGTGCAATGCCTTTCACTACACAACCTTATTTTTCAAAAAACAAAGGCATCTACGCTAATACTATCATTTTATTAGGTAGAATGACTGGAATGCAAAACTAGAACTTTCACACTGTGCTTCGCATGCATCGACAATGCGCTATGGGGATTTTTCTCACTAATAGAAACAGACTCGATTCTTCCGCATTAACCTGCACTTAAAGTGTCGTAATCGTATAATAATAGTTATCAATCTTGCCTAAATAACTATCTTCTACATATAACCAACTTTGTTGCGATTGGCGTCGCGTGAAAAGCTACGTACTCGTGTCACGGGGAAAATTGAAAGTTCCCTGCAACACTTTTGTTTGTCCGTAATATTTATACGCAACAATCTGCACTCCTGGAAGAACACTGTGCAGATAATCTACAGATAGTGTTTTTTGTTTGCTTTTTTGTCAGCGATTCGCAGATTATTTATTTGGTGATCGGGCAACGCAAGACCGCGTTGGTCCTGTTTCATCTGTTTTTTGTTTTTCTCTCCAAAACTACAGCTACGTCCTGGACGTGTAGACAATGTCCAATTTTTAAAGAGTCTTTGTTCCTCAACAACTCACTTTCCCACCACGTCCAATTCCTGCAACAGGCTCGTAGTCACATCCTCTATCGGCTTCTTGGCACTCTGGATACTTTGCGGTTTACCATTTTCCATGTCCTTCTTCTGGGAAAGTTCAATTTCGGCCTTGAAGTTTTCAATGTCTTGTTGGCTTCCGATTTGAAAATCAAACAAAACAAAATATAGTTGGAGTCTGTTAAAATCTACCAAATATTTAACTCGCTTTACCTTATCTGCACGAAAAGGATTCCGTTGATCACGTTCAACATGTCCAGCACACTACCCATCGGTGGTGGATGAATCTGTTGGACAACATCAATTGTTCAACCACGTGTCACCGGTCACTGGACGGACTTCATTGTACCTGGATGGGAGGGAAGGCAGAGTTTCCAATTTTCCCAGCGTACATCTCGTTGATCTTTTTCTGCAGGACAACTGCCTGCTGTGTCAGATGTCTAAGGCACTCTGAACTGTCCTTCGTCTTCTCATGGTCCTCCCCCAACTGTTTGGTTCAAACCCAGGTCACGTACAATTAACTTTGCAACACCTTTCCTAGTACATACCTGATGTTTGTAGATGGTGTAAGTCTCCTTCTCATTTTGCAACGCTCCCCTGAAGTCCCCTAAGCAAGATTGGGTGCGTGCCACCAGATGGTAGCTTACAGCAGCCTTCAGACTCCGTGCTCCGTAAAACCTGCACAACGGTAAATAAACACATCATTCAGCCTTGCAGATGGAAAACAGTCCAGTCTATTAGACTAAAGTCATACTTGATATTCAAGTTCAGAGCTTTCTCGAGAAAGCGTAGCGAGAGATCGTACTCCTCAATGGCGTGTAACACCAGTCCAATATTACTCTGAAACAGAAGGAAGAAAATGCCATTTTAAAACACGATGTCATCGTTAATTAGACGTATTTTCAACTGTGAATCTCACATCAAGTAGGGCGATCTCGGGATGATTTTCCCCGCACACGATCAACATCAGGTACCTCGAATGGTACAGTAACTTGAGGGCTGTTGTCACTTGCGAGTTGGCGAAACAGTACAGTGCCAAATGAGTCTATAAAACGTTTTCAACACTCAATTCTAATCCAGAACTCTGCACTAAGCCACATTCAATCTCGATGCATGTAATAGCTCACTTACATACTCGGTGATGGTGTACGGATGGTCGATACCATTTACTCTTTCACTCATTAGAACCGCTTTCTGCTCGTAAGACATTGCCTACGCATACAAACACAAGTTTCAAGCTTGGATCCTCAGACTACATTGAAGTGGACCAGGTTACGTGGTCAGACGTACCTCTGGGTAATCGCCCATGATGTAGTTAAGCCGCGCCAGCATGCGGAGACACTGCGCGATCTCCGGATGCAACGCGCCGTACACGTTGTTTAACAGGTTGAGGGCTTCTACAATGTGCTCGTAACCTTCTTTAAGGTAGCCCTGCTGGATTTTGGTTTGCCCGGTAGTGTAGAAGTGATACGCATCAGATGCCTGTAAAAGAAAAATATTAACATTTGGCTTCACATTCAAATTCCATCCATTCATCAATCAAACCATCCATAACTCACCCGAGGATTTATATGTTTGACAACGGGGAATATATTGACGACATCATCCTCGGTGAAAGTCTGTCGGTATTTGTTATCGAAGACGTACTCGTGTAATAGTATCTGGATGCCAGTCTTAAGGCAGAATGACCTTAACAGTGACACTTTCTGTACTTTGTACATTTCCACTGCTACATCTACGCCATCCACTTTCAGATCCCAATCGTAGTAAGACTTCAGCTCCGATTCCAGATCACCCCATAGAGATTTCGGTGTGAGGTTCGTCCAATCGTTATTTCCTACAAGAAATAACAAACGAAAATAACTATCAAAAAGTCTGCAAATTAACATTTACAACTTCGTGGAATCTTCATTTTACGCACCGATCATCGCAAATGAGCTGTTTTTCTTGCTCCGTCGATTCTTCTTCTTCATCGTTTTGCATTGGAGCTGAGAGAGTAGCAAAGTGCTTCGATGAGTGACACGCATTACGTTTGTAGCGATAGCACAGTAGACTATACAAAACCTCATCTGCTGATATTGGCACATGTGGGTTGAGACAAGACGAAAGGAAGCAGTTGAGGAAATGACAAATGGCGCCAGACAGGCCCATCATGTCTATCGATTGCATGAACGCAGTGAACACGTGTTTCGCCGCGCGGCATATCAACTCTGACACCGCGATGGCCTGCGAACAAAAAACGTACCGGTCAATAACCCGTGTACAATATCATCGGCTCGTGTTAGTTAGGTCCGCCACTTACGTGAATGTGCTCAAGCTGAGGAACTTTGGCCAGTAAATCGGCAATCTTTCCAAGGTACCGTATGTTGATGCCTCTGTTATGAAGTGCCTCCGAAAGAGTTGCGCCATCGATTGGTGATGCGGTGTGATCGGCGCATTCCCTCAACTTAGAAATAACAAATTGTTACGTTAAATTCCAGCACGTTTGCAAACCACAATGCTGTTAACTTACAAAGCCGGGGATCTGGACGGTGAGGAGGAAATCGGCAGCATTTTTAACCAATTGCCGCTCTCGTTTCAACTGTTCACCCTAGATGATATAATTTCAAACGTATTATCAAAAGATCAACGGAGATCACCGTAAGGAAGTTTCCGCACGCACCTCGGGGTCTGCGTGCCGAACTCCGGGAGAAAATACGTCCGGGTTGAAACGGATGTCAAATTCTATACACACAAAAAATATCTTTATTCAGGATGAAGAAATAATTCGAGTCAAGTGAATTGAAGAGGACAATTACCAGATTCTTTCAAGGAACCGACAGCCTCGCAAGCTTTCTGAATTATCTCTTTTGTGCTTTGCTCCACTAAACAAAATAAAAAACGGTCGTTACAATACATACTTTAACTGTAACCTTCACAGAATATCATTCTAATAATAATACAACTCACTTTCTTTCTTCTCCCCTTCGGTGATGGACTCCACCAATTTCTTAGCTTCATCGTTTGGCTTGTCGTTTGCGACAACATCCCTTTGTATACCTGGCACGTGTTCACCGTTCATTTTAGCATCGTGTTTTGCATCAGTATCATCATCACCATCGATGTCTATGTCCTTCAATTCTAGGCACTGTTGCAAACGTACGTATTATTAACGACACGCAGCTATAAAATGAAAGCGGAACCATTTCAAGCAAACCTTTGTATTTTCCTTCTCGTTTGATTGCGCTTGCTTACGTCCCAGCTGTTGCAGATGAAACGCAGCGTATTTTATGAACACCATGTACCGAGTCCTGCGCATTTCAAACTATTAAGCAAATACTTCACAATTTCAGCAGCAGGGTTCGTTCAACTCACTCTACGAAAGCGTCGACAAGCTCCTGCCGTAAGCAGCAAAGCTTGTGTTTGTGCTCGATAGGGAAGCCCATCATCTTCGCTTCTTTTTCCAATTCCACACCAGGCACTTGTTTGTTTCAAAGTGGTATAACAGGAAAATTAGACAAGGGTGTAAACGCACAACATCAAGTAAGTTGTAAGGCTCACATTTTAAGAAGTTGACATCTGGAGGAAAGGTTCTGAGAAGATCGAGGATGTAATGACGGCCATCATTTCCAATGATGCCTTTGCATTCAACGGAAGAACAAATATCCACTTTCTCACCATTTTCGGTCAAAACGCTAAAAAATTAATCGGCTATGAGCAAAAGCACTCAAGAGTAATTTCCGTGGCGCGGTTTCAGTTATACCTGTGTGGCAATACTTTCAGGTGATGCCCTGCTTTTTTAAGCTGAAATCAAACAACAAAATCCATCAATTGATTGATCTGAAGTCCAATATAAGCCAAATTCCAATTACCAAATCGAGATATTTATCGTGAGTGACCACGGTCTTGCCGAAGTCAACCGACCCGTATACGACCGACTGTTCTTGTTCACGTTCAAGAATGCCTGGATGAAAAGACAATTATTACCATTATAGCCCTACAACAAGCCCCTAACACCAAATACCCTTACCTGGAATAATAGACTGCGCCGTGATTCGGTAACCCCTGTAATCAACCACTACGGTGCCCAGCGTATACAACCCTTCCAAGTCAACAGCACTGTAGACTTTCACACCTTGAAGATCATTTCGCTGCACGCAAGAAATGATTTTGACATTACATCCATCACATGCAAAAATATCGCACGCTCCGGAAGGGACTAACCGGTGCAACAAAAGCTGCCGCATCACCTCCAAGCTCCTTGTAATGGTTGCGGACATCAAAGCCCAAGCTGAAGAATATGTTGTTCCATATGAACATCTGCATCCTGCCCACGCAAAATACGTTCACCAATAAGAAATGAAGAACCAAGAACAGATATAACGTGAATTTTCATTCCAGTCACATACTTGGCTTCCTCTCCCGGATTGATGGCCATGACATTGCCGTCGATGACTGCCATGGCACCACGGGTTGCGGCCGCTACGAAGTCGCTGTGCACCTTGAACACGGCACGTTCCCTTAGCAGTCTCTCGGGAAGACTCTTGCGAGGCAACTCCCTCGTGGTCTGAAGTTCCTCGTTCCAGTCCCGGGTCTGGCCAGGGATGTGCTCTTCGTATCCCAGTTTAGACGAAGAGGCTGCAATCAATTTTATAAACCTAGTTAGAAAAGTGTCGAAGGAGGCTGCTTCGCAAAGATTGTACGCACCATCTTCGGCTCGGATGGCATCGATGCTGTGATCTAATTGCGGGGAGGTCCACTGATAAACCTGGTACGGTGTTGCCACCCTCTCGAATGGATGCCGCTGAGTCCTCTTCTTCTGCAGGTTCGAGAAGTTCTTCTTGAAGCTTGCGCTCATGTGACACAGCAGTTCGATAAGCGAGTGGCACAAGTGATTCGGCGGTGAAGGTTTCGGATTGAACTCCTCTTCGGTCGACTGATTGACGAAGAACCCACGGGTGCAAGCGGTTATGTGGAAACGCCTGTCTTCCAAAGTCGCCACGTACAGGTACATCAGGTCACCTAGCAATATAAAGATGAATATGGTCAAAACAATAATTACCCGAATGTTATCCTTTGCATTGAACTGACCGTGCATCTTCCTGGTTCCTGGAGGAGGATTCCAGCCGCTCGCCGTCAGCACTTTGAGACATTGCGGACCCTGCGCACGACACAAAAACCCAGCACGAGGTTGAGTACTGTCTCATTACAACAGATAACGAAATGAAATGTATAAGGACTACCTTCTGCACGTTCAACTGAGGTTGCAGCGGAAGAAGGGGTCTTTCTTTAGATTCTGGCATTACGTAATCGGGGGGCGTGCACTTCAGCGAATCCTGCCGGGACTTTTTCTTCTCTGGCAGAAAATCAAAGAAGCATATCGGTGAGAAGCACGTGTCGCAAAACACATTGATCAGCAACCCAAGCAAACCTACCCAAAATGTCTCCCTGGGTTATGACGTTAAGGAAGGAAAGAGAGCTGCAGTCCACTCCGTTGTACGCGTCGCTTGGGTCCAGCGACTTGAGCAGGTCCCTGACGTGGCGTACGTGTATCCTCGCCTCTCGCATCGTGTACGGTTCCTCCACTACCTTGATGACCGATCCCTCCTGCAAACCTTCGATGTTCTTCAGCTCCGCAAAGTTATCCAGCACGTTGCCGTCCATCTGCAGCGAGAAGCACGTGCGGTGACAAGTGTCCTCGCGGTCCATCAGCAGCTGATGGATCTCCTGGACCAGCTCCATTGAGCTGACCTGCAATCACAAAATCTCATTATTTCCCATCCATATTCAAAAAAGCAACTGACAGCAGACAGACACTATATAATAATAAAGTAAATGACCTGAATGTCAAAGGAGTCTGTGTACGGTGGTACAATCTTAACCGTAAACCCAACATCTTGCATGAACACCGAATCGGCTTTGCTCTCGTCGCCGTTCCGTTGTGTCGTTTGCTCCCCTCCGTTTCCGTTCAAGTTGCCGTTTACGTTTCCGTTCCGACGTTTCTTGTTTTTCTTATTGTGCAACTGTTGCTTTCTTGTACCGTTATTAGTGGCCTTGGACGTAATTCCGTTGCTGCTGTCCGTCTCCGTCGGGCTGCAACTGCGATCATCTTCGTCTTTCGCGCCGTTTGCGCCATGGTGACCGTGTCCGTTGAGCAACGGCGCTTCAACTCCGGACGTTCCGCCAGTGACGTCACAACGCGCATCTTTCAAATTCTCGTCTCGGTCTGAAAACATTAGAAAATCAGCTATGACGTCGGTAGCAGCAAGCGTAAATAATTTCAAAGCAAGTCGGTAGTCTTCTTTCTCAAGTGCTGAGCGTTTCTTTTTTCTCTCTCTCTCAAAATTCTCAACCCCAAAAATCTATTTCTGGCAAGTCACAAGATGTTATAACCCCCCCCCTCCCTTTCCCTTCTCCTTCCCCAACGAAAATGACAAAAAAAATCCACCCAATGGACGTAACCTTCAATCGAAACCACTCCTTTTTATCAGCATTTGGTCAGGTCAATAACAAACATTGATGGCCGGTAATCAAACAGATACGGCAATGGTAAATAATGCAGTCATATAAAAATACACAAACACCAAATTAAACTGGGTACACTGTAACCTGTAACAGTGGGCATGTTTTTACAAGGTGACAGGCAACATGTTTTGGTTGACTGCATTCTTTTAAACACAACTTCACTCATGTTGTAAACATGCAAAAACTAAACATTATTATTTGTCATATATGCAGTGAACACAATTAAATGCCAATTTAAACTAATAGATATGCGGTCTTTTCTTATTAATCGATCGATGTATTTGTTAATACGTCACTTTTACCACTTTTACCTAGAATTATTGTATACAATTCTAATAACAGGTTAGATATATCCAAGGAAAGAATTACTTCCTTATATATTTCCATTGTTCAGATTATTTCCAAATTCTCTTATAATGATATTAATTATTTATTTATACATCATGTAGGGTAAAGCATGGAGGTTTATATAATAATAAACCTCCATGGGTAAAGTGAGTTTAATAACTGTTTTTCACTTGTGGCACCAGATGGCGCACACGAAAGCGCTGTGGATTCAGAACATGAGAAAATTTTCCATTCATCATAGGATTGATTTAATTCTTCTTTCTTTCAGTCTGCAGACGTACTCAACTGTTTACTTTATGTCGTACTTGTACGCTGCATAGAACAGATAAACTATAATCGTAATTTTCATCATGCACGACTTGATCTAAATTCACTTCGGAAAACTAAATTACCTTCAAGTTAATATTTATGGAGACCTTCCTGGAAATTTACTGGTTTCCAATTCTTAGAGTAGGAATCCGGACAGGATACATAAATACATAGCCTAAATTAAGTTGTAGCATTATTTCAAATAAATCGATGTCGTGCACAAACGGATCGAATAATCCGTCAAAAAGTCTGCTGGAAGGGAAGGCGGCCATTTTGAAATTCGAACGTTCTTCGCGCCCATTTTCAAAAAACGCACTTTCCCCGTTTTATGACATATTAAGAAATGCCATATATAAATTGCATCATTCTGACACGTAACAATATCCTCACCCTCTCGTGGAAAAATTGTCAAGTCAGGGAAAACTTACTTCATTCATTTTATTGCATAAGCTGGATTTACGCTATAAATGAAAACTTCCATAATTTCGATAACAAAACAAGGTCAGAGTTCATCCAAGAATATGCTTTACAACGCCTGGAATAGACGAATCTGCCATAATTCTTGTTTTGTAATAGGCTACACAACCCCCTCAGTTCAAATATTCATAATTAAATGTTCATTTTGAATTTTAAAGAAATTAATTAGGTGGTCAATCTTCCGGCGGTCAATCGTACAGTACCTGCCACAAACCAGTTTTCAAAATATACCGGTTTTCCATCTTTTTTTCTCTCAAGTAATCACCCTCTCAACAAAGTCAACTTTATAAATTTTTACGACATCGACGACATTGCGCTTTTCTCCCAACTCCCCACTATTCGCAATCACTCGCAAAGTTCACGTTTTCTTAGCCGCACTATGATCCCAAGATCGGTTCTTGTTTCCCTACCCCTGCGCGGTCTGATGGCGGCTACACCGCATAACAAATATTCGTTCCATAGCCTCTCTCACCCATTCATATTCCTCTCACTTTCGCGCTGTTGCGTCATGCGAGCGAGGCTACATCGAGCGCGTCGTCTGCGCTGCGCACGCACCGAAATACGTTCCATTAAAATTGCGACGGCCATGGCTGCGGGTTTTGCAGAAGCTCCCCACGATCTCCCCTCTTTTTTTACACATCGCATCCTCTCGTAAAACAATCTGCACTGTGATTAAACCGCATAATAAACAACCTATATACGGGCTTTTACCGCTTTATTTCGCTAATAACCAGCGAAGATTGCGTCGTTGCAAGCCGCAATCGCGGTGAATTTCGCTGAACTTCGCGCTACGCGTTTCCGTTCCAAATTCGCGTGAAAAATTCGCACGCCAGCGATTGGCTCATTCCACGTGTCCTCGAATGACCCCCTCGTATTTCCTCCATTAAAATTATGTAAAGCACGCGAATATACCACCCGGATAGCGGTTTTATGAGATTTATTGAAATTCGTTGCCAGATCGACGCCTAATAAAACGAATCGATCTATCCAAGGATCTATGGTGCCGCGAAGTCCGTGCTTGAAAAGCCGAAAATAACGATGTAACTAGCTCCGCCAAATCCCTATTTTTGGGATGCGAAAGGTTTGGGCAAACGCATAAGATGGAAATAATTTTCCCTACCGTCGCCATTAGCGGTTGTTTTCGTCGATAGGCATCCTTGTTGGTCATCGCAGCTCTCGGTCGTAGTTTCCAGGGCCATCGCTGGCTAGATGGACGACCGAAAAACTCGCAATATCTTGGCGTGCGACCAGTAGCAACCTCCAGCACAGACCCAGCTCCCTCACGCACGTGGTTTTCCTCGACGAAAATCGCGACGGTGGCGCCCTCAACTCGTAATTCGACCTTCGACCGTCGGAAGAGTCGACTCGCGACCGCTCCGGCCGGAGGCCAGTTTACTAATGAGGCAAAACGTCATCCTATTGGCTTTAGTGTTAACCAATCGGCTACATTCGAATGTACGGGCGTGGTTATCGGGCTCTAAAAAAGAGCAAGAACCAGGAAATCATTCATTTATGCAATCTAGACTTTGGCAGGTGCAATATTATTAATAACACCTTATTATTATATTAGTTTGTCTTTTCAAGATCTTATTATCATTGGCCAAGGTCGAAATGACGTCACGCGGTGAACCGGCGATAACCTATCCTCCAATGACCTATCGTTTTCCTTCGATCGTTTCATTATTCCTCCATAACTTTCAAATTAATTGTACCAAAAAAATTAGTATAGTTTACGAGATTATACGTTATATTTTGGCACACTTGTACTATAAAAGAAAATCGTGGTTGCCTTTTGGACTACCGCCAACATATTCGAATACGGCCTCTGACTCCGCCCCCCACTGCCGGTGTGAGTAGACCTGCTTTTATTACTCTACATACCTAGGTAAAACTGCGAGTGCGACCATTGCATGCATAATTTTGAATTACCAGATTACCGCGACATGATAACATGAATTCATCCAAAGAGCGGGTTACAGATGCGTTAAAACGTTCGGACAAGGGTAAATTGAAGTACGATCGTCAATGGTCATACGACTCAATCGAGGTTTGTGGTTTTACTAAATAGGCCTAAATCAGTGTTTCCGGCTTGTGACCCTATAAAAATTGCTTCATATAGGAAATAATAAAAGGTGCTACCAATTTTAAAACATGTCTGAACCCCGTTTGCTTCGAGTTCACTACACAACCGCAGAAAAGGCCTGCAGTTGCGGCTCTATCACACCGGGGCAACCTGAAAGCTGTACCCTATGCTGTACCTGAAAAGGTCCCACGTGTTATTTCGACTACAGATGAAGTCAACTTTGGTTATGATGCATGTTCTGGCATAGATTCCAAAATATTGGAACGTGAAGCTTATTTGAGAGAGCACACAGAGGTATAATTAAAATAAAGTTTAAAGTGGTGCACATAATTTTAATATTAACTGCATTTCATATTGCAGAAAAGCATTGCAGAACGAAGGAAACATTTTGCCACGAGCATAGGGGCCATATACAATAAGGCAGCTCAAGATGAAAGGGAATGCTATATCAGACGTAAATTGGAAAGTGAACGCCAAATGGAAGAGATAAGAGCTAGTTTAATAGCCGAGTAAGTATCTCACTGTAGATGTTGGCTAAAAGTTAGGTAAGCAATTGTTATTAATTGTGTACATTTCTATTTGGAATAGGTTTGAGGAAGACAAAATGCGGCTGCAGAAATTCAAAGAGGAGAATGAGTTGCGAGCGCAAGTTAGTCCATTCGCATCTGGGTTTCCCATTCCCCTAAAATACAAAGGGGACTTACCAGTTGTATCTTTTCAGTTGATGGACGAGAGGATCCGCGCGGTGGAAAGGCAAAAGCTGTTGGACATGGAAGCAGCGGCCAAAAAGTGATACTGTACATTATTTACTGTACCTTGTAAGAACCAACCGGACAAATCCATGTTTATTTTGCAGGAAAGCTGCAGAGAAAGAACGCATGGATGAGATCTTGGCCGTGCAGAAACAAGTGAACTCGCTGTATGAAAGCATCATGGAGCTTACCAAAAGATACACCAATTCATCGACTGTTCTGCCCAACGAAGTGGCCACGGCCATTAATTCACTGACGACCATCAACTCCGGCATGCAGTCGATCGTGCAGCAATGCAGAGTAGAGGCTCCCACACCTGAAAACGTGCAGAAAGCTCAAGAATTACTGGACAAACTTAGAAACTACCATGACGTAACGGCGAAAGCAATTCGTAAGTTATTACGCCACAGAGATGAGCGGCACAAGATAATTGATAGATTTCATCTGTATTGTAGAAAAGATTGACGAGGAAGCAATGGCAGCTGCAAAAAGTGCAGCAACTGTCATCACCGACACTGCAAATAACAATGTACAGGAAACTCTTCCAAATCAAGAAACCGAAATAAAATCAAGAAGTACGCATCAAGAAATAACAACTGGAAGTTAAGATTTTGGTGATTTAACATTTTGATTGCCACAGCACAGAAACGGTGCGTGGACACCAAAGCGGTGGAGCGTTACGGCGCGCTGCTCGAGAAGAGGGACGCAGTGGAAGAGTCGTACCGCCAAATTGTAGAAGACAAACGGCTTGGGACTTACAGGGCTGACCTGATGAAAGCAGTGAACACTCCCATCAACGCCATTTCATCACAATCCGGTGAAGATCTGTTGGATAAGCTGGACCGATTGACCAGATTGGTTACTGGCAACCTCGTCGCTTCCCATCCTGCTGGCAGGGCATTTGTCCTCGACCTGATGGCAAAGAAATTTGTGGTAAATCATCTATATTCTCTATTTAAAAGTTCCCGTACTGGTTTACCTTTTTCACACCGATATCTGTTGGTTTAGAGTCAAGGCAAACACGTGGCCCACCAGCAGGACACTGCGTTCCCCATCGCAGCGGTCATCGTTGGGCTGTGGAAGAACTTTCCGGAGTTTGGTGAACTCTTCCTGGCTCACGTCTACGCCAAGTGTCCTTACTTGGTGCCGTGCTACATACCTAAACCGACAAGTGGTACCATGGACGCCGATTACTATAGGCTTGTTTTCTGGCATCTTGTGCAATTCCACGCAAAAGTTATTTCAATGCAGTGATTCTTGTAACGCGCAGAGCTCTCGGTTACAATTGCGTCGACGGTGTCCTGGAGACCGAAGGAGAGTTTCTGAAGAGGATGTCCGGCATCACGCAGTTGTACGCCGCAGTGATCCAGTCTTCGATGCCAAAAGGAATGTCGCTACCACATCCGCACGGTCCGGGCAACGGGTGGGCTTGGTTGAGCGCAATCTTGAACTTGGGTCGGTACCTTGCGTAGCATGTCCTTTAAACAGATCTGCAATACACAATTGAATTCTTGTTTTACAGAACCGCAGCCGAAAATAACAGCAACGGTCATCTTACACTTCCTCGAGGTGTGCGGCCACACGCTGCAAGCGACTTACAAGATCCAGTTCCAGAAGCTGTTGCTCCTACTGTGTAAAGATTTCTTCCCCAAGATCAAAGCAGTGACTCCTGCAGGCTCGATCGGTTCATTGAGTCGGCTTGAAGTTTTCCTGCAAAGATGCCTGAAGCAGGGCAAGATTCCACGTCCTGATGGTACATTACCTCCCAATTTTTGGTACACGAGGTAATGAAATGGCATTTCTCACCAACATGAACACGTTTAATAACTGTACACTTATACGAGTATTATTTTGTATGAAGTATATTAAATAAATGTTGCATTTGAGGCACAACTTGGTCCTTGTAGATTCTTTTTGTTGGAAATGTGAACGTTTTAATAATAGACAGCACCTAATTTGAGTCCCTTGATGTTGCTGATCATGTTGCGCTCCACGTCGTACAGCGACGTATCGTTCGGTGCGAAACCAGTAACGTTAAATTCGGCTAACTTCTTTCCCCATACCGGGTGTTGGTCCATAGAAAGTAACGCGTTTACTATCTTCTTCTTCAGGTGATCTGGAAAAGAACGGGATAAATATATGTATTTGTTTGCGCATTATAATCAGCATCGCAATGATATGCAAGTGGGTTTACATGTGCAAACACCACGAGGTTATAAGATGTGTACTGGTTTAGTGTATGTTGTAAAGATTCCGCACAAAAATATATGAAAGCCTACGTTAATTCCTCTTATTCCTTGCCACGGTTGGTTACTATGCGTACCTGGCATGCGGCTGTTGACAACGATGGGGTATGGGGGCAATGGACCCCAAGACTCCAAACAGAAAACCTCGTTTTTAGCCAAAGGATTCCTCTTCAAATAAGTTGCCGCACAATTAGCATCCACTGCTGCGGCATCCGCTTGCTTCTGAACAATCATCTCGATGGACTTGATATGTGAACCTAAAATATACGAGTTTATGAACTATCTATCATAGATTATGTTCTGGTAAACAACACGGTTGCTATTCAAAGAAATATATATTTTACTACAAACACTTTTCTTAATAATTTTAATATAGAGTTTTCAAGTTGCACGTTTAATGAATTTTCCAGGTTTTGACAAAACTTTGGCAAATTCCCTGAGTTTTCCATATTTTCCCTGTTGGTAGCAACCCTGCATAATAAATGCAACATGCTGCACGGTTTCCGTCCATTTATTGCTGTTCCCACCAGAGGATAAGTGCAAAGTTCAGATTCGGCAATTGAAAAGCAACTCGTTTTATGAACATTGCACTATATGTATCTCCTCCTGTGGTTTCATTTTCAGTGTTTGTACCAAAACCACGCGAATGCAGTTGGTATGTGCATGTAGTATAAATATTTATACCCGATAAGAGCAGATTTCCAAAGAAACTTGGGTGTTCTCCCATATCCTTCAGGGTTTGAATTGTGATAAGATTACCACTGAGCGAGTTCTCATTGGAATATGCCCATTTGCTTCCTCTTAGATCCAAGAACTCCTTCACACTGTCCCTACACAATGGAATCCACACCAACATTGAAGCAAACTACTATTGAATGTGTTAATAATTTTTTTGACATACATACTTTAAATCGCAGTGCACCAAAACATCTGCAAAGTTTCCAGGTTTGCCTTCTCCCTTTTGGTGGAAATGCACTGAAGTCACCGGAAGTAGTTCCATGTGAGCATTCTTCGAATCAACTTGCTGAATGTAACTTATGCTGTCCATAAAAGCTGCGTTAATACCAAGGAAACAAAAAAATATTAATACATATATAAATACAAGGTTAAAGAATTCGCCAACTCTTCACAATTGCCATTCATGCAGAAGTTCACATCAGGGACATTCTTGGCAAGACACCAGAGAATTATTATATTTTTGAAAAAAATATGAGGAAGTTAACTTTGCCGTCCACAATCTTGCATTACAGTGTCAATCTTCAGAAAGTGGGCCACTCTTGTTATTAAAACACAAATTTGTTACAAATGCACGCACTTAAGTGCGTGCATTTGTAACAAATTAAAATTTAAATTCTAAAACAAATGTAATTATATAACGAGGGTTAAAACAATTAATACCTATGCAATTAATTAAAGGGACACAGTCATGCATTATTAGGCTTTAAATTTCTTTGTTGAAATCATTACATCATTACTCAATCATTACACATATTGTGACGAAACTGGCGCAATGGCGACCAAAAATCGAACGTCGATGGCCATATATAAAAAATTAGCTGAGACAAACTTATTTCTCATATTCGAAAACCAAAAATATTTGTTCCTGTTCCTGGTAAGAGTGTGCGTTCATTATTTTTCAAATGAGTATCGAAACCGAGATCGAAATCCGATCGAAATAAGGATGGCCATGGCTATGGGATGGCTTCTCCTCCAACACCCTTGGTTTTTAATCCTAGCCTCGCGCGCAGTGCTTCTCTAGCGTTTCCTAGCCTCGCGCATGACAACCGTACATTGCCATACCTATGTCAACTGCATCCTCTACGAATGGATCCGGTCTGCCATCGCCGATCGGCGGACCCGGCCATCTGCTTTCGTACAATAAACTCGTATAAACGTTTAGATTCTCTTCCAAAAAATGTGCCACACTTTCAAAATATTCCACTGGCAAACTCGGGCTGAGGAAAGTCGCCAGCCGCAACGTCGAAACAGACATCGTGAAATCAATCCAACGCAATGGTAGAATAATGCCCTAGAGCAGCCGATGCCGCCAGTCACGTGATTGAGCGAACCAACCGCACGCAAGCACCGCAAACCGGCACTCGGC